>LOJH01000588.1:7920-37423 GCA_001685095.1 Ellobius talpinus | reverse complement strand
TCTCTCTCTCTCTCTCTCTCTCTCTCTCTCTCTCTCTCTCTCTCTGCCTTTTAAACAAGTTCAAAGCCAAGCATTTAAATGTGGGGGCGAATCTGCAGGGCCACTTTTACAAATGATGTCATGAGTCCTACTCAAAGATGGGACTCCCACTTTGTCCGGTGATGAAGGGTTGCTTGACAACCAGCTGGAGTATCGTTTGGGCACTCCCTCTTCTGGGCACCCACTTTGAGAGAAAAAAACAACTAGTGACCCGTTGACTGATCAGCTTTGGTGCTGTTTCTGGTCTCTGTCAGAAGCTTGCACATCTTGAGAGGGTTTTGAATGGCATGAAGCATGTGTGTGTGTGTATATGTGTGTGTGTGCGCGCGCGCATATATGTGCTGTGAATTTTTGCATGTGGTAGTGGGGAGGTCAACGTACAGATTTTTTTTTCTTGATGAAATAGATGAGATACCATATGGTGAGGTAACCTGAGAATGCCAGGTGCGCCTGCATCAGAAGCTAATATGCCGTTGCCATGGAGACCAGCGCTCTTTCCACAGTGCAGGGCCTCTACCTCCCTGCTCTAAGGAGCTTGCCTGGCTAATAAGAGCCTGTGCTTTGCCGAGCAAGAGAATTAAGCCTTGAGGGCAAGCCTTCAGCAATTTCTGATCTCTTTTTCCTTGCGTTTTCCGGGGGAGTTTGTGCCCTCTGGACTTGCAGCTCTGCTGGCAGTGCCTACATCTACAGAGACAGGACTTTGTGTTACACACAGTGACACAGGAGTCTTTTAGCTGTTTATGAGGAAACCAAAAGCTTTCAAAAAAAAAGTGAGACTTGTCCCCAAGTTGTAACTCTCTGTCCAAGCCAGGATCTGAATCCAGAACCATCAGATGTCAGCTGTTAATTTCCCACTCAAGTCAGATGAGTTGTTACCTAAACCAAACCACTGTGGTTTTGTCTAAACCCATGCCTTCATCATAGCGGGGAACACAGTAAGAGCCTAAAGCCAAAGGAAAGTGAATGTGAAGCAGCTGCCTTTGGAGCAGCCACGCTGCCTCTGCCGTAGCCTATTAACAGGACGTGTGTGGTCCTGAGACTGAACGGCTGAGATTTACTGAGCATCTTCATATCACTCATTCTTTCAACAAATATGTATTGGGACTGACTTAAGCCAAGCATTGTCCTCAGTGTGTGGGTACAGCTGTGAGTAAATAGCTGGACAAAAGCGGCTGCCCATGGGGATTCCTCTCTGGGCTGGTGCTGTGTCCCCGGGAGCTGGTAAGCAGGGAATGGTTCAAACTCTAGAGTTGCCGACAATTTAGGCATCAAGACGGAGGCATAAATTATTCAACTGTAGAGCACAGGGTTAACTGCTGGACTGGGGAGGCAGACGGTCCAAGTGCTGTGGCTGGTGGATTGCAGGGTGGCTGTGGGTGACCCAGCTGCCTCTCACGGTGGCCCACTCCAGTTCCATTGACCTCCGAGGGCTTCTCTGGTGACACATGGGAGGGGCACCTTCATTATAAGACCGGGTTCCCAATCTAGCACATTCAGTGATTTTCCCTCCCTCATTTCATTCCCTTACACTTTGCTTTATTCATTCCAACTCAGCTTTTCCCTGACCCCATAGAGCCATTTGCAAAGAAAACACCATCCTCGGAGGCTGGGGCAGAGGGCGGCTCAGTTATTGCCGTGCAAGCACAAGGACTTACACCAATCGAGGAAGCAGGGACAGGAGGGTCCCTGGGGCTCATTGCCCCCTGTCTAGCCCAATTGCTCCAGGTTAATGACAGGCCATGTCTCAAAAAATGAGGTGGACAGCATTCCCAAGGTTCTCCTCTGATCTCCACATGCATGCATACGTACACACATACATGCAGACACACACATAAATGCACAAACATATTCACACACATACATGCATACACATATGTACACACATGTGCATGCACGCATACATGTACATACATAAATACATGCACATATGTGTGCACACACAGATCTTGACAGAAAAAAACGGACGGGTGAGAGAGATGACTGAGCAGACTCACATCATCCATAATTCCAGTTCCAGATCTTACAATCCCTTCTTCTAGCCTCCTTGAGCATTAGGCACACACATGATGCACATACATACTTGCAGGCAAAACACTTATATACCCCACATACATAAAATAAAAATAAATATCCCTTTTCTAAAAGTCAAGAAAAATCACAATAGCTTTGAAATCAAAGCTACAAAATCACACTCCCCAACTCTCTGGCCATGCCGCCAACCTCAGGCTGAGCTTTACTGTGGGCTTTGCAGTATGATGCCAAATTGTTCAACACAAGTGAAATAGGACCAAGCAGTTGTCCCTCTGTCTTGTTCATCTGTGAGCAGACAGGCATGATATCCAAGTCACACAACAGAGTCCAATGTTAGTAATTAATAAAACTTAGAACAACATGAACCTAGTCCATATTAATGACACGCACAGTCATGATGGTGCCATGTGGTAATCAGATAGGACTGGTAACAGACTCAACAGAAGCTGAAGTCCTTCAGTAAAAGGCCCCAGGGCACAACCTGGGTGAGGAGAGGAATGAGAAAGAAGGGATCAAGGTCCAGGAAATCAAACTAGGGACACAGACATGATCATCTTTACAGGTGGTGTTTGCACTTCCTGAAGCCAAGCATCACCAAGGGCCACCATACACCCACTGTCCAAGGGCTTCCAGTCCCTGGAGGCAGTGGAACTAAAAACCAAGGAACTTGAGCAGGGGAGCAGTCTAGGGATAGCTGTTGGGAGTTCTGGAAGCAGGAACTACTTTCCGGGAAGCTGGGTCTGATGTTCTCAAGGTGCTCACATGCAGAGCAAGTGCCCCCTTCACCCTCATCTAAGAGGGGGAAGATCTTAGATTAGGGGAAGGGGGGCACCTTAGACAGGAGCTCTTGTCAAGGAAGTTATCAAATTGTCCGGGAAAAGGGGGATGTCAGCCAAAATGTCAGACAGTTAAGTGCACCAGCTGCTCTTCCAAAGGACCTGGATTCAGTTCCCAGCAACCACATGATGGCTCACATCCATCTATAACTCCAGTTCCAGAGGATCAAACTCCCTCTTCTGGCTTTTGTGGGTACTGCATACACATGTGTGGAGGCCCAAAAATGTGAGCCTATTCCACCTTGTCTGAAGGTCAGAGAGTATGAGCTTATTCAACATTATTGACAATTGTGGCTATACAATCTGACCTAGGGTGTGGTTACTTGACGTTTTGGACATTAAGGTGGCCCATGGAGATAAATTAAAACATACTCCTGCTCCTCATTTTGAAATAAGAGGTTTGACCTAGGGAGTGACTGCCTCCAGGATGGATACTCCATTTAGGGTGGCTTCACTGCCTGAACAACAAAATGCTTTTCTCAAGAGATAATGGCTTGATGTCTCAAGTACTGGGGCAAGTAAGCATTCTGGTTGTCCTTTGTACCCTGTTAGAACAGTCTTTTGCCCTCTTCCCCCCATTTGTACTGGGGTATAAAAGCATATGAAAAAATAAACGCGGGTGAACTCAGTATGTGGGAAGGCACTGAGTGGCCCTCCCGATCCTTCCCTGTGTCTCTGATTCTTCCTGTCTCTGTTCCTCCTGCCCTAATTTTTCTGACCCTCACACCCCTACCCTGGAATGTGCGAACCAGTTGCAGCTAGGATCGTGGCAGAAGTCACCCCCAAAAAGGTGGCTCCCGACATTTGGCAGCCCAATGTGGAGTGGCTCCAGACACACGTGTGCACAGACATGCATGCATGCAAAATATATAAGTCAGTGCTGCCACAGTGACACACTTCCTCCCAAAGACCACACCTATTCCAACAACGTCACACCTCCTAACAGTGCCACGCGCTATGGCTAAGCCTTCAAACATGAGCCTACGGGGACCATTTCCATTCAAACCACCACAGTGACAGACCTTAGAATGTCACATTTAGTGGCTAAGAGGTATCAGTGAGTGTTTGTCCAGGGGCTTCCCTCAGAGGAAGAGATCACGCTATTGTTGAGACATGCGGTAGTCACCACTCCCATTTCTTTTTATCTGGAGGCCTCACATCCCAGTGTCAGGCTCTTCTCTGTCTGCCACCCCCTCCCACAGTAGTGACAGGTCCCATGTTGACTCTGCCTGTCTTCCACTCTGTATTACCCACCCTTTTTCATCAGTCAGTGAGTGACCTCAGAATTCGAAGTCTGGGGCAACCACCAGGTGGGGCGTTGGCAAAGTCAGAGACTGGACCAAAGGTAGCCATATTTCATGCTGACAGTGAAGGTTATGTTATTCTTACTGTTTCTTTCAGACGAAGACCATGAAAAGCTCATAGCAGACACCTGATTATCTCCCACCAGCTAATGTCACCAGTGTCACTCCTCCACACCTCCTGGAAACTGGGGGGAAACAGACCAAGCTCTGTACACATTATAATTGAAGTCAAATTGGCACACTGTGCTAGTTATTCGCAAAATAATGGTGCAATCTGCCCTGGCATGAACTGTGACTTTATTAAAGTATGAAACAGTTCCTGGTGCTGTGCTGATGCTACACACTACATTTACATGAGTTTCTTGTCACACGAATGTGACTGAGAGCAGGGGTGTGGATAGAAACCTAGGCTAGGCTTCATTCCCAAAAGGGACCCTGCAGCTTCTGTTTTCTGTCTCTGTCACCCAGAGAGGCGTAGCTTCAGGAACAACAACCCATGTTCTTTGGTGACACTTCCCCAAGTTGATATGATGAGGGACTCATTTGCTCCCGCGACCTCACATGCCCTCGTAGAAACACAACAATGTTCACCCAGCTGTAGCACGAATTCTAGTTGGTCTTAATAATAAAAACCCAGAGTCAGCATAGGGGTTAATGCTGAAGATCAGAGACGCAGAAGAGACCAGCCACTAGAGAGTTCTTCTACCTCTACGGCTCCTGTCCTCAGACTGCGTCTCCAGACTCCGTATGTGTCCATCAAACCTCAGACTGCACTGAGCTCCTGTCTCTTCCTGCCCCACACTCGTCTCCCTGTCCAGTCACATCACTCCTGTCTCCACCTCCCTAGTGCTGGGATTAAGCGCTGCACTCTGATCTTCAGACAAGCCTCATTTGTTAAAACATAAACAAAACGTCACTGCACCCAGCTCTAGAACTTTCTGGTGTTCGAGCCTTTAAACTTCCAAAGAAGAAAACGTGACTATGAGAAACAAAGTCATGGGAGCTGGGGCGGCGGCTCAGTCAGTGCAGAGGTTTGCCATCAAGCCTGATTGCTCTTGCCACTGTGAAGATTGGTTGCTCAGACTGGTTTAATAAAGAAGCCGACTGGCCAGTAGCTGAACAGAATAGGGTTAGACAGGGGAACCAAACTGAGAATGCTGAGAGAAAGAAGGGCGGAGCTGGGAGGAAGAAGGGCGGAGCTGGGAGGAAGAAGGGCAGAGCTGGGGAGTCCCCTGCAGATACAGAGAGAAGCAAGATGGGCATGCCGTACTGTGAAAAGGTATCAAGCAATGTGGCAAAGCATAGATATGAAATATGGGTTGATTTAAGTGTAAGAGTTAGCCAGTCACAAGCCTGAGCTATTGGCTGAGCATTTACAGTTAATATTAAGTTTTTGAGTGATTATTTGGGAGCAGCAGCCAGCACAGGAAAACTCTGCCTACACCTGCTAACCTGAGTTTGATCCCCAGGTTCCAACATGGTAGAACAGAAAACTGACTCCCCTCAGTTGTCCTCTGATCTCCACACACACACTTGAGGACACCCCACTAAATGTAAAAGAAAACTTTAAGTTACACAGAATAATCCCAGTTGCCAGGGTCCTAAATAAGGAGTACTATTGCATGGAGAGATGGGCACCTCCTGCGGCTGAGTGTGCTATTATGCCTGTCTTGGTGTTCTGTTGCTGTGAAGAGACACCAGGACCATGGCAACTCTTATAAAAGAAAGCATTTAATTGGAGCTGGCTTACAATTCAGAGGTTTAGCCCATTATCATCATGGCAGGAAGCATGGCTGCATGCAGGCAGACTTGGTGCTGGAGAAGAAGCTGATAGCCCTACATCCAAATATGCAGACAGCAGAGAGAGAGAGAACCACTGGGCCTGGCTTGGGCTTCTGAAACCTCAAAGCCCACCCCCCAGTGACACACTTCCTCCAACAAGGCCACACCTCCTAATCCTTCTTAAGAGGTGTCACTCCCTATGACTAAGCACTCAGACATATGAGCCTATGATGGACGTTCTTATTCAATCCACAACAGTGTCTATTTATTAAGCCTCCCTCCCTGGGAGAACTGTCGGCTGATAGATAGCACAGAGAGCACTGTCTGGCTTTGGAGACTGTGAGCTTGGTCCCATGGCTCGCTGTGGCTGAGGGGCAGGAGTAGGAATGAAATCACGGCCAACACATACACACACAACCAGGAAACACATCTTGTTATTGGGGAATGATCTGTTACCCCACACCAGGTATAGAGGATAAATATTCAAAGACTGGCTGGCAAGCTCGACAAACACGAGCCTCCAGACAGAAGCCCCTGGCAGGAGAAACTTCAAGAACAATAATGTTGTGAACACCGAGAGGTAAGGCCATGCCAAGGTGTGGTGCCAGCAGCCTGCCTTGGGAAGTGAGAGTCATCATGGTGAAGCCATCATGACCATACCCTAATCCCTCCTCTCTCCAGCTGGAGTCCATGTGAATGCAGAGGACACTGCTCCTGTCACCCACAGCCCCAGCTTACTCCCTGATGACTAACCCCTCCAGAGTCTACTTCGGAGATCAGCTGAGTAACCTGGTAGAAACAGTGATTCTTTATCCAGAGGTCATTTCCGTGGCCCAGACTGTGCGTGTGCATGCGCACATGCACACACGTGTGTGTGTGTGTGTGTGTGTGTGTGTGTGTGTACACACAGAGAATTTGTGGTTGTTTATCAAATTGAAGGTGCAATGTTTATCACCCTCATAGAACAAATGGATGATTCTAGCTTGGTCTGTGTGATACCGAACAGAAGATGAAAGCATTATGCAGTCTGGACACGAGCCTCACCCTTCACAGGCAGACGCCATGTCTGTTAGAGGCACACATCAACTTGGTGCATCAAACTAGGGCAGAAAAAAAAAAGAATTTTCCAAAGAACTGTCGGATAACGTGGGTGACCATGGTTTTCGATGGAGACCCCCTCTCTTAGCAGGTGTTTGGCGAGCAGTGTCTATGCTACTTTAAGAGAAGAAAACAGAAAAAGAAAAAAAGGCATAACATATGCAGATAATTAGATTTACAATCTGGGAACAAAGTCAAAATAAAGATCTCAAATCCATTTTCTCCTTTTCTCTGCAGCCTGAGGGCAACGGGCAAGAGAAATTACCATTAAGTGTGAGTAACGCAAAATAGATTGTGCGAATTCCTATCTGAAACGTGTGAATTTAATATACAACTGTAAATTGGGAAGTGCCTTTTGCTTTCCAAAGTAGGCTAGGTTCACAGGTGGAAAAATTTCTACCCTACTGACAACTCTGGAGACTGGGGAAAGAGAGGGGCAGCGTCAGAGAGCTCGAAAGAGCCCGACACGTGGAGAAGGCTCAGAATCCAACAGCTTGCTTGTAAAAGCTACACTGTGGCAGGGCTGCACGGCTCTAGGGACTGTGGTCCCCTCCCTCTGCATAAGCACAGTGTCCTGGTGAGCCCACGGCCAGCCATCCCAAAGTTCCCTTTAAGCCATATTGCAGTGAAAGGAAATGAATTCCTGTAGCTGTCCAGGCTCAGCCACAGGCTGGACAATGGGTTTAACTCTGAGCTTTCCACCCAGGAGGTCAAATCCAAGACTTTGCTATGGTGACATTTCTGCGGGGAAGTGTCTTAGTTTACAGGAAGGAGACTTTCACTGCAAGGACAGATTGGTGGCAAGTAAGTACCAGTGATCCTCAGACCCCCGGGGGGTTGTAAGAAGAGGCTGCCTCAGCCCTCAATAACAACCAGCGCAACTACTGAGAGGCCTCCAAAGCACAAAACCATTGAGACGTGATCAGTAATGTCTGCTGGATGGATGTCCCCTCCCTCTGTAGCTGGTAAGCCAACTGCAGGCTTCACATGGTTGGAGTAACCTGTTTCTCACATAAAGCTTTCTCTGTCCTCTTCCAAATGGTCTCCCAGCCACATGCTCACCCATCCAACACAACCAGTATTCTCTGGCTGACATGGCTCTCTACCTCACTGAGCTGTGAGGGCAGGGGCCAGGCCTCAAACCAGTTGAGGAATCAGTACATCGAACTGATCTTACACAAATCCAGATTATAGACTTACATCAAGATTCAAAGTAGAATAGACAGGAAAATACGTCCTGGCTCAAGCCTCCAGACTCTTGTGTCATGCCAGAAGTTACACATTAAACTTCCTGGTGAGAGACTTTAGGGAAAGTCCTATGGGACCCGAGACCCTCCACTGTCATGCAGTGGGACATGTCACTCTAGTGTGCCTCTTAAGCAAAGTGTGCAGAAATCAGCTGGATTCTCGCTAAAGGACATGTGCCAGGTCTACAATAAGGAAAAGCGTGATATCTTTAATCACCCTATAGTTCCTCTTTATTGAGAAATTTGGTTTGCTGTTTAGTTTCTGCTAAAAGCAGAAATGGATGCCCTGCTCTGTGCTGCATGGGGTTCAGGAGAGACTGGGGACCAGGGAGAGCAGATTCTCTCTTCTCACCTCCTCTTGGCCATTGCTGGAAAAACAGCTCAGCAGAACACTTGCGTGTGCCCGTGGCTGATGAGACCATGTGCCTCAGCTGTGAGCTTGGGGACTTGTAGGACAAGAACCACCTCCCTTGACGAAAGGCCAAGAGCAGTGCGTAGACTAAGTGTTGGCAGGGAACACAGAGGAGCAGCCACTTAACTCTTGTCCTACAGCTTCTGTGACACAGCAAAAAATACAGAGGAGTCCTTGGTTTTGACAGCTGCCAAAGCAGTCATTCATCCCACAAGTCTAAAATGGTTCCGTGATTCAGTTCGTTATCACATCTGCTTGTTCCAGGCGACAGAGCCGAGAGGTGGTCAAGATATAGTGAACAGCAGCCTGCTAGTTAAGGAGCCCTCCTGGGATGCTGCACTGGCCGCTGCTCCACCATGCTGGATGCTCTGGCTTCGTCGACACCAGGACTAGCACGCTACAGCCGCGGACTCTTATGAGAGGCCACTGCGGCATCAGAGCCGACAGTCTCCTGCCTGTCAAGCACCTCACTTAACCTCAGCAGAGATATCAGAAATGATGGTTACATGTGTATCTCCATTTTCAGGTGAAATAAAAGGCACAAAGAGGGTAAGTCACTTGCCCAAAACCTCACAGCTTGGAAGTGGTGGAGCTGGTATTAGAATCCAGGTCTGGTTCCAGAGCTGAAGTTCTCATGATGCCAGTGCCTCTTGCTATCCAATGGATGCAATAGGCATCTCAAGGAGGAGCAGGGATAGGTCTTTGGACGGGGAGGCAGCCTGCAGAAGACCAAACATCCACAGGTCCCTTAGACCTTTCCTGCCCAATCACAGATCGCATCCTGCTTTGAAAACTCTCTTTCTCTCTGCAGCCTGTCACACCCTCACAGTTTGTTATATAGTAAAGGTCTCTGCCACTCTTGGACTTATGAGAGCCAAAGTTACATTTTTAAATTTTAATTACTATGCCTTAGAGATCCGTGAAACAAAAATACCTCTGACCTGCAAGCCCTCTGCCCAAGGACAGACCGTTCCTGAATGCTGGAGATCGTTGTTTATGGGAGATGACAGCCATGTGTTTTCACTCTTTAAACAAGTTTGTTTGACCCGGATGTGCTTGATCCCATGTGGGTAGGAGGTATGGGGGCAGGAAATAAGTCAGGATGTGTGCTTGCCCCTGATTGGACCTGATGGGAAATACAATAAATTATGGGTTCGCATTCTTAAACCCTTGTCATACTAGATTCTGGGCTATTTTCCGGGAACCTGGCCATGGACCTGGCCAGAGTCCATCCACCTGGCCAGTATTTAATTAAAGCTTGCTTCAGATTCGGCTTTCAACTCTGGTAGTGGTCGTATTCTTGATTGGTATGATTAACAGAATTCCCTTGAATGACTGCAGGCTAGGCAACAGAAAGCGCTGTTTCTGTTCACGACCAGCAAAGGCCAGGAAGAAGCTGTCTAACATTCCGTGCTGCCACCTTCCCAGGGGACATTTGCACGATATGGAGAAGCACAGACATTAGCACAAGGATTACCAATTGCTGACTGGTTTCTGAACAATGAAGCAATCTTGATGACATCGTCATGTCCCATCTGGATGTCAGGAGTTTATGACTGGGGAGAAATGAACGTTCAATCAGGAATCAAACTTCTCCCAGGTATGGGCTGGAGAGATGGCTCAGAGGTTAAGAGCATCAGCTGCTCTTCCAGAGGACCCACATGGCAGCTCACAACCGTCTGTAACTCCTGTTCCAGGGGATTCAACATCCTCCTCTACCCTGTGCAGGCACCAGGCATGCATATGTTACACAGACATGCAGGTAAAACACGCATACACATAAAACTAAAAATAAATAAAACAAGAACAAAAACCTTGCCCAGGCCACCCAAAGACAACGAGGACTGGCCTGAAGAAGTCCGAAGCAAGTGACTAGGGAACAGATGCCTAGGATGTCACCTTAACAAGTTGCGGGAGCTTAAATGATAAATCTGTTCCTAATGGCTGCTTGGGAGCAGCATGGTGGGGTATAGGCAGGGGAGTGGGTTTCTGCTACTCCCCAGCCCACTTCTAGAATGGGCTAGAGGATCTAACACCAATGTGCTGCGGGGGCGGGGTGTGCATCCAGGGGCTAGCCGGAAGGGTAGCCAGTTTCCTACACCAGATCAGGCAGCTTTATGAAAGGAATTCACTGGAGAGTGTTGCTGTGCCTCACACATGGTAGAGTCAGATACTGGTTTGTATTAAACTTTTGCTACGCATCTAAACGTATTCCTGTACAATGAAATGTGCATCTCAGTTATCTATAATTGATTCTCTTTTAAAATGAGGAAATAATGATCATTTTAAAAGGAATTTGTCAGATGGAGACTGATGTTGAGAAACATTCCCGTTGCTACAGGGTTTTGCTGCCAAAAGCATTGAGTCTCTTGTTAAAACTCTTAATATGGGCAACTTGTATTTGAAGCAATTTTCCTATTTGTTAAAAAAAGTTTGAAAGGAAGAGGTTTGGTGGATTTTGCACTGTTAATACAAAACTGCGACCTTCTAATTAACATGAAGGGACTGAGGAGCTTCAAGAAAAACTCGAAAGTTAAACAAAAACTTCTGCATAATTAGTGGGCACGGTTCACAATGAAGCTCATTAAGAAGTTGATCTCACACGGAAGCACAGGATGAAACAGCTTTCCCAAGCGGGCGAGTGCAGAAGATGGCTAGAAGGTGTGGGTGCGAGGCTGGGCAAGAGGAATAGCATGGCAGGTTCCATATAGCCTGCAAGCATAACCACAGCTAACTGCATGACTTCACGGTGACTAGCCAAGAGGACTCCAGTGTTCCTGACACAAGGAAATGCTGGGAAAATGATGTTTCGGACTTAAAATTGCAGCCAGCGATTTCCGTGCGGACCTCTGCACTGCTGTAAAACAACTCTGTGAGCAGTGACAGCCACTGAGGGTAAGTAGGAGAAACAAAACCAGTGTCCCCAAATTGTTACTCTTCCCTCCCCCAAGAAAAGCCAGTGAAACACATTTAACCTCTTGGCTTTCAACACAAATCATTCAGCATTTTTGTAAAGATTTTGGGCCAATAAGGTTTTCTGCATTCACAAATCTCATCTTTAAAAGTTCTACATTGTGTTTTTAGATATTTTATACAAATGCTGTCAGTTACAAATGTTTCTATAAGCCATCAACAGAGTGGCCAGTGGTAAACGCCTGTGTGTGTTGGGTGCTGTGCTGTGTGGGCAAACCCAGGGCCTTACACTTGAAGACAAGCATCACCTACTGAGCTGCACCCCAAGGTCTCACTGTGCAGTCGTGTATTCTTTCCTGGAACTTCCTTTGTAGTGCAAGCGGGCCTTGAACTCATGATCCTCTGCCCAGCTCCTGAAAGCTGACATCACAGGGGCACACCAACCATGCCTGGCTGCAGCTCACATGCTGACACCGTCGAAGCTGGGGGCAGACTGTGCTAGGTTAGTGAAGAGGCTGGCATGATGCAGCCCCAGCAGTCAAGGGGAAGAGTGCACTGACAGCCACAGCTGGGAGAAAGGACTAAGTCACTGACCTGGCTTCTACTGTGTTCTTACACCTTAAAATGTGTGTGCTTCTTTTGTAAAGAAACTACATGGGAAAAATACATAGTAAACGGCAAAAGAAAAAATCTAACTAAGGTAAAGTTGATATTGTCTTAGTTTCAGCCAAGTGTAAGTTAGGCTAATTCTTAAATTCATCTATCACAATAGCTTCCCTGAAATAGTAAGATCCCCTTTTGTGGCACAAACTAGTGAGCCTGTGAGAAGCCAAGTTACCCCCAAAAGGCACAGAAAAGATGTCTCGACCAAATAGATCCTAGGAAAACTAGTTATTACAGGGAGGGCGTCAGGTGTGTTCTTGTGCTAAGTGGATGCACGCTTTGCAATTCCCTACCAGGCTCTGACAGTGCTGCTCTCCAGGTTCCTCTCTGAGTAGTGTCCAGCTGCCTCCAGCAAGCCCCTTTCTTCATCGCTACGCCTCTGCAGATCTTCCCCAGTCACTGTGGCTTATGACATTCTGTCCAATGAGCTGTCGGCAAGCTTCCCTGTACCTTCACTGCAATGACTATTAACTGGTTCAATCAGAACTACACAAAAAGCTGTTTTCAAAACCCCATTGCAGGGCAACGGGAACCCAATCAACAAAATCTCCGGTGGAAAATATTTCTAAAATACAGATCAGATCAACTATTGCAATTTCACTAAATTGTTAATTTGGTTGAGAATAATATCTTGTAAAAGAAAAAAAATCTCAGGAAAAGTTGAGAATCGAAATCTTGGAAGTCACAAACTTAGGGTGAGGCCATGATACTCCTCTCAGATTCCAGGCCATTTTGAATTTCAAAGTTTCTGACGGGATGTGCTCAATTAGTAAAATCTCTGCAAACATCCCCAAATCCAAACAACTCCAAACTCTGAAGCGCCTTTGGTCCTGAGCATCTCTGGTAAGAGATATACAACTTATACAGGCAAAACCTAAGTTGACCTATCAGAATTCATGTCATCTCTTTAGAAGCCGGAGTCTCAGGTAGTGTAGCCTGGCCTCACTCAGACTTGTTTGTAGCTGAGGGTGGCCCGCCTGCCTCCTCTACTTTCTGAATTCCGGGATCTCAGACCTGTTTCCTTGGAGTGTTAGGGAACCAAAACGGGGCTTCAGGCATGCTAGGCAAGCGTTCTACCCACTGTGCTACGCATCCAGCCCCTTCCAGCTGAACTGAACTGTACATGGGACAACGAATACATCCCAGTGTGCGATGCTGGGTTACACACTCAGTGTGTGTGCTTGAGCAGTTCACCTCCACTGAGTGTGACAGGCAGCGAGCATTCTCGGCCTTCACACGCACATTTTGTAAGTCCTTTGCTGGTATTTGCCTGGAGAAACAGTGAATGAAGCCGGTTCTCACCGTGAAATCAGACTAATTCATTATGTCAGTCGGGGGCTAGCTTAGATGTCAGGCTCGGCAGCTATAACTGAACTAAAGCACTGTATCCAAATCCATCATCTGAGGAAAAGTTACGATGGGGGGAAGGATTTTCAAGGCTAGCAGAATTCATGAGAAGGGTTCTTACGACTTCTTAGAAAACAAACTGCTCTTAAAAAACAACTTTGATGAGTGAAGTGCAGAATAAATGAGAAACATATGGGTTATATTTCCCTAAAGATGCGCGAGAGTTTAAACACTAGAGGGAATGTGTTTGCAAAGTGTCTGAGAAGGGATACAAAATAGATTTCAAAATGCTTGAAAAATAGCCCGAGGTAGCTGGCAAACCTCAGATGGGGCACAATAGTTCATCTACCCCTAACTGCATAAGAAATGTGAGTACCACAACCCAAGATTTATGTTATAGAAGAGCAGTCATACTGTGGTCAGCTATTTGTGTAAGAAATTATTGAAGACATGCTATCTGAAAGCCATCTGAAGCATGCAGCACTAAGCTGGGCTGTGGAGCAGAGCATCGATGGTGCCCTGTAGCTAATGACAACCATACATACAGCTGGAGAATGAGGCTGCACAGCCGAGTGTTGGAGAGCCGTGCCGCCTCCATGATGCTCCAAATGCATTCTTTGAAACTCTCAGGAGGCTTAGTTTATTCCATAAAGCCTTGCACANAAAAAAAAAAAAAACAAGAAACAGCTACCTGCACTCGGACATAGCGAGTGGCAGCAACAGCCCCAAGTGCATTCACATCTCACGATCCTGGAGCTCCTGCTTCCCTCACACACACACACACACACACACACACACACACACACACACACACAGTCGCTAACATGAAAAGCAACAAGATGTGTTAAGAAGGTCTTCTAAAAAACGTCCTGGTCAAAGAACCCTGCTGGTAGGGGAAGGTGAGCGGTTAATAATCAGAAAGCAGGGCAAACTTGGCGAGTACCTATTGTGTATATTTGGCTTTGCTCAGAGTAATCCAGAGCCTAACCTGAGCTAGGCTAGGTTCCAATCCTCCTGCATGAGCGCCATGTACCTTCAGCAGGTTGCCCTTTCGCCTCCTCGTCTGCAGGAGGCTGAGCAGAAAACTGATGACAATAAATGTATCTCGAAGAGACTCAGCATTGCAGATGGATGGCATCTTTGGTTCTTCAAGGCCAGTGTCATAACTATTGCCAATCTGAGTGAATCAGCGCGGCATCCCCAATCCAAAATGCTCCAGAGTCAGAATGCTAGACAAGATGCCACAAGCGGAGCCCACCACATTAAGCCTCATGACAGGGCACAGCTTAAACAAAGGTATAGTAAAAGAACTGTAAGCTGCAAGATTACCCTCAGCCTTCATCTATAAAATATGTACAAAACATAGGATCTGGGTTTAGACTTCAGTCCCAGACCTAAGATATACACAAATATTCCTAAGTCCCAAAGTAGCCAGGCTCTTAAGCACTTCCGGCTCCCAGCACACTGGACAAGGAATATTCAAGCTGTGCATATAGCAAGCACTTTACTCTGTGACTTGCTGCCTTGCTTTCTACCTTTGGCAGACCGCTTCACGGTGAGAAATGCACACACATCGGTTTCTAGATCAGAAGATCACTGAAAATCTCTGGCCAGCTTTTCAGCTCAGAGAGAGATGTTTGCGCCGTCACTGGCTCCTGACTTCAGCTCTGAGTGATAACGAGCTGCTCGGCACATCCACAGAACGTAATATTGGGAGAGGTACGATCGTTTCCTTTCCCACCTGTGTGGGGTACGGTAGGAGCAAGGGCTGTGAGGGGTGAGAGCTGGAACCAGCCAGGGGAGACAGGGGGTCCCCGTTCCTCTGTCTGTTCACTGGAAAGGAAGTAGAGGATGTAGGGGGCGAGAGGACCAAGCCACGCTCAGCTTTCTCGGTTTCTTGATTAACTCCTGGTTTCTCTGGGAAAACCCCAGCAGTGAACACCACTCTGCCCCAATCTACCTCACAGCTCCAGGCTGCTCTGGCCCTCAGCCCCGGACAAAGGGCAAAAGGCTTATGGGGCGGAGTGGAACAAGCTGGACCTCCCTGGTCTCTTCTAGTTTGGTATCACTTACCAGAAGGACAAAATGTCACTTGTGGTCACAGGAAGTAAACTGAACTGCTTCCGGGTACCTTCCAAGCTGCAAATACGACCCAGTGTGCGGCAATGTAGCTGCGTGCAAACCCCAGCTTCAGGCTTGGTCTACCCAGAGCTCTTCTGGGAACCAAGTGTCTTGGTTTCTCTTCTGTGGCTTCGATAAAAATACTCTGACAAAAGCCACTTAAAGGAGAAAGGTTGATTCTGGCTTATAGCTCAAAAGTACAGTCCTTCACAGTGACAAGCCGAGGTGGTATCTGCAACCAGAACACAGGGAGAGAAGCATGCCTGCTAGTGCATGCTTGCCGCTCGCTCTCTCCATCTCGAAGAGCCCTGGATCCCAGCCTGGGAAGGGGCCAGCCCACAGTTAAGATACAATGTCTCAGACATCCCCAGAGGCTAACCTCAATGTCCATCATTCCTCATAGGTCCTAGGTGGCTGCAGATCTTGTCAGGATGAACACGAACCATGAGGAAGACTCACAGAGAACCCAGGGAAGAGAGACAACACAGCTCACACACCAGAACTCCCCTCTACCCTGTCCCCAGACAGCTTCTACCCATCTGCCATGATTCTCAGCGGAGGAAGGGAGGCCACTCGTGCTACAGAGTGGTAGCAATATTTGAAAAACAAATGCCAAAGAGGTGTTTGGAGCCCATAATTCTGTACCACGAAGAAAAGAAAAACATTAAATCTCTCACTTAGGAACCCAGAGCAACAGTGTGTTATGTCTAGGCTCCAATTAAATCTCATTAAAATTACTGGGTGGGGGCTGTAGAGATGGCTCAGCGGTGAAGAGCCCTGGTTGCTCTCCCAGAGGACTTAGTTTCCAATTCTCCGCACCCACATGGTGGCTCACAACCATCCATAACTCCAGTTCCAGGGTATCCAACACCCTCTTCTGGCCTCTGCAGGAGTGTATGAATGTAATACACATACAGAAACACAGACAAAACTCTCTACATAAAAATAAAATAGTTTTAAAATTAATGAGCATATGAAAAGATGCTCAACATCGGTTGTGATTGGGAACAAGTTAATTAAAGCAGCTATTACACACTCACCATAATGGTGAAATCCAAACAACCACCACCACCAATTTGCTGGTAAGGGTTTGGAGCAAGGGGGTCACATATTCTCTGCTAGTACACAAGCAAGATGGCCTTGGACACACAGGAAGACAGTGCTGCCGTTTCTTATGAGACTTCTCTTAGGATGCTCAGGGAACACAGCTGGAAGTATTTACTCAAAGGAGCTGAAAAACTTAGTACCACCTTACACAACCCCCCCACATGAACACTGTAAATATGAAGCATGGCTTACAGCCATAATTGCAGAAGTTAGAAGTCCCTGAGACATCTTTCGGTACAAACAGAGAAAAGTTAAATGTGCAACTGATTCGCGGGTGATGCACAGAAGTCTGAAAAGCTACGTATTCTGGTTCAACTAGACTGAGATCTGGAAAAGGCGAAACTACAGAGACAGGAGTATGGCTGGAGGGCCTGGGAGGTGGTGGGGAAAATGCGCAGCAGGTGGCCCATGGGATTTTGGGGGCAGTGAAATGATTGTCCATGAAACAGTTATGGTAGGTACGTGCATTGTATGCTTGTCAAAATCCGTAACACTACACAGAGCGAAGCCCACTGCAAGCTATGGACTTGCATGCCAGAGCATGCGGACCACGCCAGTGCAGCATGCTAGTCAAGGAGAGTTGGGGTATTGGTGAGCGAGGACAGGACCTGTAAGAACCATGTCTGCTCCTGTTTTCCTGAAAGGTCTCTAAAAACTAAAGTCCAATAATTCAGGATATGGCTTTTGGGGTGTCATCAAACAAGACTCACGATCTAGAAAATTCACCATACAGAATTTCCATTATGCAACAGTATCACATAAATATTTATTAAAATAATTAATTGGAAAACTACACACATTACTACATCAACCTTACATTTATTAGTATATTACACAGAAAACAAAATATCAAGTGGCCAACATGTGACTTCTGAGGAAAGTCCGAACAAAGGTCACTATCAGCTGGGGGGTATGCTGTCCCTGTAGCCGCAGGAAGCACATGTCACATCCACAGCAAGCAACATGAGACGCCACCGACAGCCAGCTCTCTAAACGTTTATCCCGACATCACAGCTCACACACAAACACAGCAGAGAGCAGTGTGGAAAGTGGAGGAAGCAGCATTTAAAGATGACGACGACTGAGAAACCTCTTTTTATTAATCAGTTTCAAATACTGGATGACAAACACTGGAACCAAAATCTTAGTGGCACACCTCCAAGCCATTCTGACATGTAGGGGTCCCACTGGACACTGTGTCCACAGAGTGGCCACCGAGGACAATGAATGCTCACCAGTCACACAGCCGTGTGAGCAGGAGGGTTTTCCTAAAGTCTGTAGGTTCTCAGAGGGCGAACAGGGGAACTGTGGGGATCCAGGTGTTTAAGATCAGCATGTGGATTTGGATTTGCGGAAGTGTGAAAAGCCAGCAGAGCATGAGCTGTGTGTGGATCTGCTCCATGGGATGAGATACACTCAAAGAAAGAGGCTGGTCCCACAAGGGGGGAAGCAACTTTAGGCTTCACAGAGGGTCATTTAGAGAACCTGGCTTTGCCAGAGGAGGAATGGCAAAATGTGTTTAAAAACAAAATTCAAGTTAAGCTGGGTATGTGGCACATGCCTTTAATCCCAGCACTTGGGAGGCAGAGGCAGGAGGATCTTTGTGAGTTCAAGGCCAGCCTGGTCTACATTGTGGTTCCAGGACAGCCAGGGCTACATGGCAAGATCTTGCCTCAAAATAATAAATAATAATTTTAAAAAAATTTTAAATTAAAATTCTAGTTTAAAATTTGAAAGTTAACAGGAGGAGGCCAGAGCAGCAGAGAAGACGGTGCCTGAAAAAACAGACCTGCAGGGAGAGGGGAAACTAAGTGCGGAGACTGAGCCCTTGGCTCCCCTCCCGAGGGCAAGCATGCTCGGCTCACTGAGGGCGGGGGGAGCAGGCTTTGTGTCCGCCCGTTCATAGCGGAAATCCCTGCATCAACCCCCATTTGTGGTGCCAACCGTACCAATCCCACACCACTACTGACAAGCCAATATTTAGGTTTTAGTTTTTGTTTTTAGTTTTCTCAAGGCCTGAGAAAAGCAAGGCAAAAATAATTTTGTAGCATCATCTTAATATAGTTTTATTAACAAGGCACCTGAAATGAGAAATATCATCAAAATTAGAGCTTTCGAGGAAAAAAACTAATAAAAAATTCAAAGAATTACTATTAAGTAAATATGCAAAAAAATATATGATCATACAGATTTAAGTTTTTACTCAGTTTCATGTTAAGAAACAATATCAAAAGCAAATGATCCAAAAATTAAATAAATAAGTATGAAATGCCTAAATTAAAATTATAAATAAGTAAACATGTAGTAATTCAAACAAAGTAAAAAAAACTACAAAATAATTAGTGAAGATGAGAATTAAACACGTAAGGTTTCATAGTCTATCCTGACATGTCCTTCAACTGTGTCTTCCTGCTTCTGTTGTGACTGACTCGAAGAGTCACTTAAATGTTGTGTGCACCACAAATTTAATATCATACATTCAAAACATTAAGAAACAAAACAAAGATACAAAAAAGTTGGAATATTCCTGATTCTTTCTTCAAACTGAGTTAAATGACCTTTGCTTGGAAAAGGCCAAGTCCCACCTACCATTTTATTCCAAAGCACAGGGCATACTGTAGTGTTACCTATATTTAATAACATAACAGTGGAAATGCATTATTATGGCACAAAAAGAATGAAGAAGACGGCACTAGGGAAGCCAAAGCCAGATGCACTGTGCAAATGACTTATCCAGCTCTTCACTTCCACCTCAAGTGGATGAGGAAGAGGAGGTCAGCTTGTCTATGCTTGGGCAGATTTGGGATCCTGCAGTGCATCCAAGGAAGGAAGACTCATGACCTTAGATACCTCAGACCTAAGGAGACCACTGGTCCCTACAGAGTCACGACACAGAAAGACAGAGGAGCAACAGGCAACATTGTGAGCTGGCCTTGCGTGAACCTTCCCGGACAGCTGCTGGTTTTAGAGCCCAGGCACTTGCCCACCTTCTTCTGGGTGCTGCCCCACCCCCCTCCACTCTCTGAGCTGTCTGGAGGTTAAACAGCTATTTGAGGAAACTGTAACACAGGTGCTCCTGGAACGCCCATGGCAGGGTGCCCTGCAGTGTCTGAGGATTTCTGATGACAGAAGTCAGAGCCCAGTGTGTCTGGGTCACCGCTGAAAGGGCTGTGATGTCCCTGCGTTTCCAAGCTGGAGCTTCCCAAGCCATTTGTCTGAGGCATTTCATCAAAATTAATTTACTTTCTTTTTTTAAAAAAAAAGAATTATGGAAGCAAAACATTTACAGCAAACACATTGCATGGGCACATCTTATAATTACATGTGTAACTGTGGCATGGAAAAATAAAAATGGGTGCATTCCAATAGATCTTTAATTCCTTTCTACTATTTAAAACTTTTCATTTTAAAACAAATCAAAGGCCAAAGAGGAGAGAGGAAAGCCTTTTTGTATATTCTCTTCCCCACAGAGATCACTGAGTCTCTCCATTCATGAGCTAAACTGTGCTTTAGCCGCAGAAGCCAGGAGTGACAGTTACCGAAAAAAAATGTCCAGCCAGAGCTTCACTGTCTGAAGCAGCTTTGCAAGCTGAACAGCCTCCGTCCACTGTCCTGTGCACAGAGAGTGACCAGCACAGTGTGCCCAGGAAGGGACTGTCCATGGCTCCCGTGAAGGAACCCTACACACACCAGTCACTGTGCTGTGGCCCCAAATGCTCCTGCTTTCAAAGGACAGAACCAACTACCTCTGCTGTGATAACACATCTATCTGCCTTACAACTGAGAAGCAAACAAACATCTCCTGTGGCCAAGACAGGGATGAGAGACATCTGGAGGGGCCTCTGCCATCTATTAACAGCAAAATGGGACAGGAGGGCTGTAGAGACACCTGACTCTCCTACCTAACTCAGCTGCAGCAAACACCACCTATCCTAGGATGGATGCGCAAATGCTACGTGGAATCACATGAAGGATTAAGAAAAATTAGATTGATGCGAAGGGAAGTAATGTAAAATCCAGAAAAGGCCTACTGACCTGGGGTTACAGAGGTTTCCTTGTTTTTGTTTGTTTGTTTGTGAACAACACTATTAGATGGCGATGGTTTGCTAGAGAATTTGAGTGAGGTTATTTATTTCTGTTTGTTTTTGGAGATAAGGCCTTGCTATGCCGCGCAAGCTGGATTCAGACTACATGTATGTTAGCGTGCCTGGGGCCATGGAAGTCAGAGGATGTGCCGCATTTTCACTACCCATTCATAAGCTGGAGGACATTGGGTCGTTTCCATTTCCTAGTGATCCTCCTGCCTTGCCCTCCACGTTAGCTGCTCATTTTAAATGTTTATTAATTATCTGGGGAGTTCTGCCAATGCCCTGATGAAGAAGCTGAGGTCAACATCTAATTTGAAATATTAAAAGTGGACACAAAACTATTTCCACAGTGCAGACACTAAGTGTGTTGTTGCCGGCGATGGTGCTGATAACAGAACATGCCTCCTGATAGCTTATACAACAAACAAGTCTCTGCTGGAGCAGGTCCAGCTGTTTCGACAGCTGTGCAGTCACAGTTAGGACTGGTGGAGAGCCATGTGCTCTTGGACTTTTTGATACTGCAGGGCAAGAGGATTTGACAGACTGCAACCGCTGAGTCACCCACAAACAAACATTTTTCTAGTATGTTTTCCAGTGATTTCTCTGTCCTCATTTGAAAATGTGAAAGAAAAGCAGGGACCTGAGACTCATGACCGTCCAAAGACTCCTTTCATGCTTGTTGGAACCCAAACTGATCTCAGAGATATCCCCTCTTCTATTGGGAAACTTGCCAAGAACAGACAGAAGCCTATCACTGAGGGACTGCTGAAGAGCTGGCCCAGGATTGGAAGGCTGTCCCTTCCTGGCACTCTTAAGAAGGCATGTAGAAATGCCTCGTTTAATAACATGCTCCTTTGAAGCTGCTGATTCTCTCCACCCTTGAGTGGATTCGGACTTGGGTGAAACTCGAGAAAAGTGGATGGAGGTTGTCCTGCTCCCTTTCTAGGATGCACCATGTGACTGTGACCTTCAAGGGTGTTTGTTTGCCGTTTGCTGATTTGGGGATGGGTTTCTAACTTCTTTCATTGATAAATGAAAAAAAGTATTGCACCTTTTGAAGTACACTGAATGGATCGAGTTATTAATTAAAAAAAGAAGTTCTTTTGCCCCATCAGCCATTTTATTATAAGCTTAGCCCAGATTCACAGTCACTGTAACATTCCTAGATTCAGCTGAAGGGCTGGTGCATATGTTTCCCTAAGGGATGGTGCTAGAGGTCATGGTTACTGATGACTGCCATCTCCCTGCAGGTGATGCGGTCACAGGCCTGCTTCAGTAAGATGCTATGACCTGTGGGCTGGGGAGCATACTTAACCAACACAGGGACCAGTCAGGCTATCGCCTTTTTTTCTTCCATGCCTATAAGGAACCCTTGAACAACTGGCTGGAGCTCTCTCATTCAAGAAAAAAGGCAAGAGTCTCATAACTCTTCAGAAGTATTAATAGATTTTATCAGATTATTTTGTTTGTAGGTTCCAACTTTTAAAAATGTTTAGGCGGCCTACTCCTTCCCCAGTCCTAACTGTGTGGATTCATCAGCACTGAACCAATGCTTCCTTGTGTCTCACTTCTTTGTAGAGAAATTCTTTTCAGATGACATTAAACAAACAAAACTTCGTAAGCCAACAAATAAATAAATAGATAAATAAATAAATAATCTGGGGTGGGGCTGGAGTTCCAGCTACTCACGAAGCTGAAATGGGAAGATCATCTGAGCCCACGAGTGGAAGACCAGCTCATACAACCAAGTGAGACCCTTCCTCAAGATAAACAAGTTTGCTCATCTGTCTCTCATCCTAACCCTTCAGTAATTAGTCCCATCATGATAAAATCATGGCTTCCAATTTGAAATGCACAATATGTGTCTCAGAAGAAAGAGGATACTTTCTAGGAATGAGATGAACCCAGGAGCTTGGAGAGTCAGATTTAGATTACCTGAAAAGAACACAACAGGTTTGAGTAAGGAAAAGAGATCAAATATCTTAAGCATCATAGTGAGAGATTTTGAAAGTGTCTATAGGATGTACATAGTTTTAAAATAGTAGGCTTGAGAATCAAGATTTCAGGATGTTATCACAGACACACTTTTTAAGTTGACTCTGAAAGCACTGATTGCCTGATGATCTAAATGGATGGATATAATTAATTACAGAGAATCAGCATGAGGACCCAGGACTTGTGACTGGATCCATGCAGCTCCCTTTCTGGGATCTTCCTACTGTCTAATTCCATGTCTAATGAGCATGTCAGATTCCTATTCTAATCCCATTGCATACACAGGTTCTTAGAAGGAAAACTTTCTAATTATTGAGTATTGTTCACTGTTAGTATACTGTTTGCAAAACAAGCTGTCTGAGAACCATAGAGGTTTTATTTGTGGGGCTGGGGAGATGGCTCAGCCATTAAGAGCACTGAGTGCTTTTGAAGAGGACCTGGGTTCTATTCCCAGCATCCTTGTGGTGACTCACAACTGCCTGTAACTTCAATTCCAGGGGATCCAATGCCCTCTTCTGGCCTCCTCGGGAACTACAACACATGTAGTAAACAGACATACAAACTGGCAAAATACTAGCATATGGAAGAAAAAGAAATGTTTGTTTTGCATTAGCCTAGAGGCTAAACTTGTTTAGAACTCAGGGTACTTATCTTAAACACAAAAGTCAAACTCAAAAAAAAAGCAGTGTTGGAAGTGAGAAGAAACAATCGCTCTATTGATTTGAGCATATTGAAAGAAAAGTGAGAACTCTGGACAGTAGGGTGAAGATGTGCTGCTAATGAAGTAAGATTCTTCCCATCTTCCCAAATGACGTAGGAGAGGCACTAGCAAAAAATGACTATATACCAGGGGAAAAACCATAGATCACAGACTATTCCTTGATAGACAGAAGCCAGCAGCTAAGAAGAACTGGCAGAGAAGTGAAAATTCTAACTACATATTAGATCCTAACAGTATTAAGTTCTACAGATTTAAAATTCATTATTTCTTTCAGAATTTACTATCTATCATTCTCAAAATGACAATTTAATTAATAAATTTGACAGAAACCAAATTTTGCTCTGTGTATGTGTGTGTGTGTCTGTGTGTCTATATGTGTCTGTGTCTGTGCACTCACGCCTGGTGCACATATGTGTCTTTTATGATCAGAGAGCAAAGAACTTGGAAAACAGATAATGAATGCAAGTAAGCAAGAACATTTTGCCAAGGCTCTGTAAGCGAGGCCCTCCAGCACAGCCCCACCCCTCAGCCCCGCCCACTGGCTTGCGAGCTCTGTGGCATGAGGACGAGATTTCTTAGCTCGAAGCCAGCAGACTCTACAAATGTCTCATTTCTCAACTGCCTTTCTCTGTAGCTCTAGACATTTTGCTTTGCTTTGGCATGTAAGTGAAATTTTCTCTGATGAAAAATTCCATATTTTTTTAAATTTAAGGAATTTCTTCACACTTCATAGGCAAAATACCAGAAATGAAAGAGCTGACAAAAATCACGCAGATCCAAATTCAACCATCCACTTCTCATACTTCTCCAAGTCCGCGGCAGAGACAGACTTGGCAATTTTCTTCAGCGCCAGCTCAAAGTCCCCTCTGGTGACAGGCATCTGCAGCTCCTCCTTGGACAGGGCCCTGATCTCTTCTGGACTCAAGCCGCTGATGCGCCGCCTCATTGCCATCAGAGACGCGTCCCTGGAACCAGGCAGAGCAGTCAGTAGCCGGACCCCGCAAGCGCTCTCGACACGTCTAGCTATTACAAAGTTATGACAAACGTGCCAAGGGCTATTTTATATGTGCTCTTATGACACCACTCAGAAAGTTACCCTTCATCCTGAAATTTCAGAAGAAGTTAAAAACTCATACATAGCTGGGGAGGTGGCTCAGTTGGAATGGAGTGAAAGGCGGGGCATGAGCACTTCCACATACTGGAGAGAGTTCCCTGCATGGGATGTTTGTGGGAAGCCAACAGTAGAAACTTAGGCTTCTCCTGACTTCATTCAGCCCCTTTGCACAACTATAAATAAAAAGGAAGGTTTAGAAGAAGCGGCTAAGTTCTCATCAAGACCTACTTGGAAGGACAAGCCAGCCACACCTTCAGGATTGCCAGGGTTTTACAAGAGACTGTGAAAAGTATAGTGGGCGTTGGGCCTTTGGACTCAGACACACCTAGAAAAACACTAGCAGAAAACATGAGAAAAACAGGTGCCAACGCTTCCAGGGAAAGCTTCTGAGACCAGTTACGCAGACTTCTCCATATAAGAACAAAAAATTCTCTTTATCCGGTGATATGTCTAAAAATTATGAAACCCTAAAGTGAAAGGGAAAGAAAACGTGTGTTTCTTCCACCAATGAAACGGGTCAACTTCATTCATCTGCATGTGGTCCAAATTTGCCCGATAAAGCACACAACATTGCCTCCATCAGAATAGCTGGGCTCCAGCCTAAAGTTAACTAGACAGAGGCTGCTCGGCTGTTATTGCCAAGTAAGATACAGTGGTTCTCGGAATAATCAAAAGTCTAAGTGAGGAGCGGGGCTGGAGCTCATCGGTAGAGAGCGCTTGCTCAGCATGTGCAACACCCTGTGTTTGTGCCCAGTACCACAAGGGGGAAAATCCCAAACCCTAAGTGAGCGTCTGTACTCCTAGTACTCCTGAAACGGAGGCAGGAGGACCACAAATTTACACTCTGAACAACAGAGGATCTGGTATCAAGAGCAGAAGAAAGCAAAAATCATCATACTATGATGTGCTTGTTTGTCTAACAACCAACAAAGGCATGTGTTAAAGGGACAACTTCTGTATAATATTAGGTGGATGCATGTTTTCAGGGCTGACCATTTGGCACTGATAACTAATTGGTGGCTGCTCCATGGGGAAGATGATTTCTCCTGCTCTTAGCATTCCTTTGCCTACAGTTCCTTGTCTACGGTTGAGGCCTCCTGAGCTTGGCCACCTCCCTATCAGCATGTCTACTGTTATATAGTTCACGCTTTGGCAGTCACTGGGGAAGAAGAACAAAAGGAGAATGATATTATAGTCTCAAAAGTAATTTTTTTTGTAGAAAAAAGTAAAGCTCATTGAAAAGAAGAAGCTAGTGCACCAGCAGGAAAGCCTCTCAAGGAAATGGGCTGCTGCCTTCTGTCTGGGACTATTCCACTGACCTAGAGACTAGCTGTCCTATAAAACTAAAGCTGACACCAGGGTCACAGGTCACAAAGACACACCTGCAGACGTTAGTTATGTCTGCGCCGGAATAGCCCTCAATCTTGTCTGCGATGTCCTCCAGGCGAATGTCTGGATCCAGCTCTACCTCCCGAAGGCTGATCTTCAGAAGCTCGGCTCTTCCTTTTGCTGTTGGAAGACAAAATGGTTTATGTAAATTTACACATCATTTTGCTGAGGAATCCCATACAACATCCAGGCCAAGAGAGCAATACAAAGAAGAGCCAAAGATGGTGAGTCCCCAGTGCTCCAGACAGTCCCCCAGCGCTCCGGATAGTCCCCCAGCGCTCCGGATAGTCCCCCAGCACTTCAGATAGTTTCCCAGCACTCCGGATAGTGTCCCAGTGTTCCGGATCTGCCGCACAATGCAGAGGTAATGCAAAGGTATTCTCTCTATGCCGCCACTGAGAACTGCAGGGACTTCATTCTCCTTATAGATCCAAGGCCTGCTATGAGAACTGAAGACCTGAGCTCTCCATGACAGACAAACACTGTATTCAAACGCCAGAACTGCTTCTGAGTAAAACATGGTGGTGGTGGGGGGCAGCTCAGTAGTCTAGAGCACTGGCTGCTCTTGCAGAAGAACTGAGTTCAGTTCCCAGCACCCACAGGGGGCTCACACCATCTGTAACTATTTCCAGTTCCAGGGGATCTGACACCATATTCTGGGCTCCATAGACACTGCATGCATTTGGTATAATACATGCTGACAAAATACTATACACATAAAATTTATTTTACAACTGAAAAATGGTTTGACCTACTTTATCAAATACAACTGAATGAAGTAACTCCTATAAGTGGCTCGGCTCACATTTTAGGATGACGGATTTATGGAACCCTAGTCAGTGGGTCCGATAGGCTCCTAGGACTTAGCAGTAAGCACAAACGGCTCATTAGTGAAGTTGCTACTTAGAAAGTTAGTCCAGCGCCACTTGCTGCCACCACGGTTTCCTCCCAGTGCTGGTGCTGATGGGGCTCCTTACTGAGCTACTTGGCATTTTACTGTGGCACTTGGTGGTGGACCTGCTTGAACAGGCACTATGACAGACCATAACAGGTTTGCCTTGGTCTCTGTTCCCTAAGATACAAAAGAAATTTAACTTTCCTCAACTGTTATTTCGAAAAAATTTAAATATACATAAAAAAAATCCTTTACTCCTCCTCAAAATCCACTGGCTGCTAGTAGCACTGCTCTAGCTTCTTATTTCTCCCCTCCACAGACACTTGTGAATTGAGAGCTGGATGCAGGTAACATCACACCCACACGCTCATGAGCAGCATCTCCTGAGAACAAAGACAGACCATATTCTTCACTAACTCGGAAAGACAGCAGCAGGACCCAAGCAGTAGCTGAAGCCCAACTCAAGGTGACTATCCCTGTCTGGCCGGCCCTGTGGCATCCTGCACTCACACCTATGTCATTCGCGTCTCCCATTCAAGTCAGACCCTACAAGTCTGTCTTGTTAGTTTTATCTTTCAGGACACAATGCTTTCCCCAATTCACAACATCAAAGCATGCCCACAAATGTTCGAAGGGGTCTGTTTACAGAATCTCATGGCAGATTCTACAAGGCGAATGCATACGAGAAGAACCAAGCACCACCGAGATGTTCTAGAGGAACAGCAAGGTGAAAGAATCGCTGCTAGCAGTTTATAAGATGGCCTGCAAAGCCAGTTTCTGCCAGTGGGACGCTGTGGAGACAAATACATCAGTGGACAGAAACAGGAGTGAGGGGACATCCGACTCCAGGTTATAACAGATGGGTCAGGCAATACGGAAATGTTAAGTCTATCCTCAGGGAAAATGAGACCCACTTTCCCCTCATACTATGTACAAAAATCAGTGCCAATACATTAAAAGTAAAATAAACGTAAATTATAAGCATTTTAGAAAAGAACTAGGAAAATAGTTCATGAACTTGGGGAGAATTCTCAAGATAGTTGTTTTTTAAAGAGGAGTACTGGGGCTGGAGAGATGGTTCAGCAGGTAAACCGCTTGCCATTAAATCTTCAGGACCTGAGTTTGGATCCCTAGCACACACATCAAAATCTGGAAGTGAACACATGGAATCCTTAATTCCTGTACTGGAAAGGAGGAAGAACTTGGAGGCAGAACTGGGGTCCTGAAGGAGGGGGCAGAACCGAGGTCCTGAAGGAGGGGGCAGAACCGGGGTCCTGAAGGAGGGGGCAGAACCAGGGTCCTTAAGGAGGAGGCAGAACTGAGGTCCTGAAGGCTCATTGTCCGGCAAGTCTACTCAGTCAATGAGCTCAGGTTTGTAGGAGACAGGAGTGAGAGATGAGGACCCCAACACTGATCTCTGGTCTCCAGAGGCATGTGCACAGCAGTCCTGCACACAGGTCCATATGCATGCAACACATGACACATACACCACACACAACAAAGGTGTGGAGGAAAAGATAATGCTTGAATAATTATCCTAATTATCAGAAGAACCATGTCCCCAAATAGTCTTATGCTGAAGTCCTAACTCCAGGTCCTTTGGAATGTGAATGCACTTGGTGACAGAGGTTTTTAAAAAGATACAATGAGGTCACATGAGTCTGCCCTAACCTAATATCACCAAAGTTCTCATTAAAAGGTTAGGACACACACGTATTCAGGAGGAAGGCTATGTGTTGATACCAGGGGAAGATGGCATCTACCAGGCAAAGTGAGGGGCCTCAGAGTGAAAGATGCCTCTACAGCCTTGATTCTAAGGAATCAAAGCCCTTTCTCCTCACTTGCTCAGGTCTGGCAGCACTGATTCTGGGGGAAACAGAGCCAGGTCATGACTTCCCCAGCAGCCTTGCTGGAGAGCCCCTGTGCTCTATGTTCCTGTTGACAGTGGCTTTGGCTCCTCTCCTAGAGACTCGACAGCCTCCTTAGAAGGAAATACTGCTTTGCCTTGGGTCCACAGATGGCCCATGGCTAGGACAGGACAAGAAGGTCTGGCACCCTGTGTCTGTCCTGGCTGGCTAACCCTCTGGGCAGATCCCCTCACCCTGTGTCTGTCCTCCTGGCTGGCTAACCCTCTGGACAGATCCTCTCACCCTGTGTCTGTCCTCCTGGCTGGCTTACCCTTGGGCAGATCCACTCACCCTGTGTCTGTCCTCCTGGCTGGCTAACCCTCTGGGCAGATCCACTCACCCTGTGTCTGCCCTCCTGACTGGCTTACCCTCGGGCAGATCCATTCACCCTGTGTCTGCCCTCCTGGATGGCTTACCCTCGGGCAGATCCACTCACCCTGTGTCTGCCCTCCTGGCTGGCTTACCCTCGGGCAGATCCACTCACCCTGTGTCTG
>LOJH01000587.1:46739-59597 GCA_001685095.1 Ellobius talpinus | reverse complement strand
TTAACCCATTATTCTTATCTATGTTAGCCATGTGGCTCAGTACCTTTTTCAGCCCGGCAGGTCACATGTTGCCTCTTCGGTGGTCTGGGCTGGAATGGGAGGAATGGGCTTCCTCCTTCCTAGCATTCTCCTGTTCTCATCGCCCGGCCTCTACTTCCTGTCTGGCCAATCAGTCTTTTATTAAAATACATGATTGACAGAATACAGACAATTCTCCCACAACACAGAATGAGTAATACCTACCCATTTTTCAAGGCTTTCTTTGAATTTGCTCTGAAGACCAGGCTGGTCTCAAACTCTTAAACTCATAGAGATCCGCATGCTTCTGCATGGGATTAGAGGTGTAAGGTTTCCTTTGAAATATGATCTCTTTGGTCCTGAATTCATCCATTAAGTGATCTGTATATCTGAGCTGGTTTCTAGGAAGCCAGCGCCTTTGGATGCATGGTGCTTCTTGGTGCTTCTTGTAGGGATATGAATTTTTGAACACAGGTCTGTCATTACAAAGCTACATGACTTCATAAACAGATGATCTACACTCACATTTACGTAAATCTCAGCTATATTCATCTCCCCCCTCATCTACAAACAGACTTCGAGTCTCAGGCACTTCTAATTGCGGTGGGCCGGGTGTGCACACACCGAATGCGCTGGCCTGTCCCAGCAGCCCCTTCGAGCTTGCTACAGCCACCTAACAGCCCTTTCCCACATCCAGATGCTTTCACATCCTCTTCTTCATGCTCTTCATAGCTGACATCTGGGACGTCCTCTTGAAGCTGGGGTCACAGCTCAGTGGCATAAACCATGGGTTATATTCTTTGGACGTTGCTCAGAAGAAGAATCTTTTGAGGACAAACTGGAGCCAAGCTCATCTTCACTCCTCTTCACTAACTTTTGCTTTCATGAAAAGTCTCTGGTTGGTAAACAGTCAGCTATTACAGTAGGCCGTGTAATGAACCCAATGGGTCTCTCCGCCCTGACCCCACTCCCAGTTCATTCTCTTAGATGTTTCGCTGCTGGCTGGTATCTAAATAAGATATGTCCATTGCCATTCTTGATTATGAATTACAGACATTATCACCTACCTATGAGGGAAGGTTAGCAGCTTAAAAATTTGGTGGCTTTCTCTCTTCCATCTTGGTGGTCATTTACTTCACAAATCTATCACACATTCGGGCAAACTCGCATAGCTTTGGAGCCTGTTTTGGCACTAGCTCTGTAGACCAGGCTGGCCTCAAACTCACAGAGATTGCCTGCTTCTGCTTCCCAAGTGCTGGGATTAAAGGCGTGTGCCACCACCTCCAGGCTACTATAAGATCTCTTACTGCCACAGGTGAATGTGCCTACTCCACTCACCTGAAACCCCAAAGCCTTCAAATTCTGGAGCATTATGAACAATGACAAGTAGAAAATAGCATTCCACACAACATTGTTTCATGTGCAAAGCTATGCAAATATTGCATAAAGTTACCCTCAGTCTATAGGCACAAAGCACATCTGAGACACAAATGAACTTTGTGTTTCTGCTCCCCAGACACCTCATTATAAGAACCCCCCAAAATGACTCTGAAACACTTCTATGTCTAGGGGAATTCTGGCATCTTGGGTGCAGGATTCTACATTTTGTCAAAAACCTCACAGAATTTGTTTCTCTTTTTCCATAACCAGCCCACTGACTACTTTCATGGCATGATTCACAGCAGCTGCTGCTGGGACTCCGTGACCTTACTGGACCTGGGACTCGCGCTAGGCTGTTTACTAGTACTAGACAATACGCCGCAGGTAAAACTGCATGCGGAAAAATATCTGAGGTGTGCTCACACTGATCAAAGGCTACACTGTGTACAATGTACATTTTTTGGGTAACTAATCATCTCTTTGTCGTGGAATATTATTTTAACTGGACAAATATGTGTTCCATTTGTATATGCTGTGGGATATTACTTTAACTTTGTAAAGTGTGGTATATTTGTTTATGCTGTATTTGTTTAATTACGTAAGGATGTGTTGCATTTGTTTCACCTTGCCTGCCTAAGGCACCTGATTGTCTAATAAAGATCTGAATGGCCAATAGCTAGGCAGGAAAGAAATAGGTGGGGCTGGGAGGGAGAGAGCATAAAGAGTAGGAGAAATCTAGGCTTGAGAGGGAAGAAAGAGGACAAGAGAATAAAGGAGACACCTGCCCGAGGCCAGAAGCCAGGCAACTGCCAGCCAGCAGACATGAGAAGCAATGAAAGCAAGATGTACAGACAGAAAGAAAAGTAAAGAGCCCGGAGGGAAAAGGTAGATAAAGAGAAACAGGTTAATTTCAGTTAAAAGAGCTATCCAGAAACGAGCCTAAGCAAGGCCAAGCAGAGCATTCAAAACCAATAATAAGTCTCCATGTCATGATTTGGGAGATGGTTGGTGGCCTGAAAAAGAAAGCCTGCTATATTTCTTTTTATAGTCTTTCTTATTATCCAATGTAATTAGAATCTCACTTTCATCTTGAAACCCTCAGTTGAATTAGGCTAAGTAGATTCAGTGTGTATGACAGTTTTTATTTGTATATTTCGTGAAGATTGTCAGGCACACACTCAAATTCATGAACACATCCTTCACTGTCCATGCTGCATGCTACATGCATTGGGTTCTTCCCCTTGCAACTCCAGAGCTGGTGCCGTTGGGTCAGCATCTCCCCATTCTCTCCGTCCTTAGCTCATTACAACCGCTGTGCCATTTTCTGCCACTCCAAGTCTGACTTCATCAGATTTCACACGGAATTTATTTTTCTATGCCTGACTATGTCTCCTTCAGGACCACTGATGTTGCAGATGGAAATGGCTCCTTTTCAAAGGCTCAGAGGTGTTCTCCTGGGCATAGTTATCATATTCTTTATATTCTGGTAGACACACATAGGATCGCCGTAGTTGGAATACGGTGACTATGGCTGCAGTGGAGGGGGGTAGGAGTTGGGGGCCGGATGCTGATGTCACTTTTCCTGGATTACAGAGCCAAAGCATGATTGTTGGGTCCTATTACCGTGCTATTAGTAGTTTGGTGAAACAGTCCCACTGTTTTCCATCATGGCTGCACTGACTTCCACGCCCACCACCGATGCCCGAGGGCATTCTTCCCTCCTTGTTCCCTATTCATCAGGTGCAATGTGACATCGCACTGCACCGAGGTTTTGGTTTTTATTCCCTTCACTAATGAAGCTGGCCGCTTTTCAGACACTTGTTGGTCCTTTGTACACATTCTTTAGAAAAACGTCCCAACCATTTTACATCAGAATATTTACCTTTGAGGTACACAAGTCCTCATATATTTTAGATTTGAAATCTTCATTTTACATATACTTGGCAATTCTGCAAGCTGCCTTTCCATTTTCTTGAACGTTTCCACTGTGCGGAGGTTTAACGCACTCCCATTGCTCTGGTTTTGGCTTTTTGGGACTTGAGCTTTTGAAGTCAAACCAGGAAATCATTGCTAAGACCAACATCTTTTTTATATCTTTAAAAGCAGCCTTGCTTTACGCTCTTTTAGTGCTATTCTTGGACACCTGATGCCCTTCTGTTGTCCACCACCACATCCTTCCCTCCCTCCCTCTCTCTCCCTCCCTTCCACCCTTCCTTCCTCCCTCCCTCCCTCTTCCTTTGTTTCTCAGGTAGACTGCTTACTTTGCAAGTTTGATTCTGTCACCTATCAGCTGGGATTCTGGGAAACTTAGTGATTGCCCCCGGTTCCTCATTTTAAAAGCTTCTTTCAAAAGTCTCTGGGGGGAATAGGAGGAGGGACAACTCCCACTAAGGGCCCTTTGAAAAGCCACATGGATACCTATTATCTGTCCCCCAAGATGGCCTGTCTCCTGAAGGCATGCACTTCTGGGTTCTATCTATAGGTTTAAATTTTATCCTCTGAGAAGGGTTCCATTTAGACTTGGTTAGGACCCTCCTCAATGGCCTGTTTTTAATGTACTTGCTTTGTAAAGGTCCTGTCTTCAAATATCACTACATTTTGAGGTACTTTTGGTTAACACTTCAACACATGAAATGGGGAGGGTGATATAATTCAGCCACCACGATAAAACAGGTTCAAGTCAGAACCTGCTCTAGCTAAAAAAGCAAATAGCAGATGAGAGATCCCAGATAATTGTATCAACAAGAGGATGAACAAATTTTTACAAATAAAAGTCACAGAGAAAAGAGAGAAAAATTATCTTTCGCAGGGTGTACTAATGCACACTTAAGTCTACCACTTACTTCTACCACTGCAGAGGTAGAAGTAGGCATATTCGGAGTTCCAGGCCAGCCTGATCTTATAGTGAGACCCTTCTCTAGAAAAAGGAACAGTTGATTTGATCTGCAGAAAAACATAATGCAAGAACTCACAGTGGTCAGGGTAATCCAAGTGGGATGCTCTGGATGATTAGTGGTTTGGAAAAACCCAGAAAGCAGACAGACAGCTGAGAAAGTTCTTGTGATCAGCTACTTTGACAGGTTCTGGTAATAAATTAAGAGAAGGGGTGTGGTCAAAGGGGTGTGCAGGCACCTGTGCATCCAGCCAGCGTTAGAATGAACTGGTAACCACGGTGCATTCACATATTATCTACCAAATCTTATGTAGCTTTCCAGGAATATGCTTAGGGTATATGAGGAATTATATAACACTGTGGAGTGGTGATTATTTATCTTATATTAGGAGTTATATACCTTTTTTTAAAGATAAAATCAGTTGTCTTAAAATTTAGCAGGTTAAGCCATATGCAATAATGTGCCAGGCTTTAGAAACAGCATCAACATGGAGGCATTGCCCCCCCGTGTGGGGAGAACAGAGCACAGCCCACAGCAAGTATAGAGTCTCAAAGCAAATTCTCTGTGCACTGATTCTAATAAAACCTCTACAGATCAAAGAAACAATTTCTTTCTGGCCCTAATGCATTCTGACCAGCCTTCTGTTTTCCTAAGCTTGGATACAAAGATGAAAGAAAACTGCTATCATTTCTTATTGGGAAAACAAACCAAGACCAGTCAAATGAAAATAGCAGAGGTTATTTATTCCAAGCTTGGAGAGAGTTGGGCGTGGCCACCTGTGTTTTGGGGGAGGGGTCAAAAGAAGACTTTGGAAGGTCTGAGAAGGTGCCTTCTTGGGCTTTTCTGGTTTAGTCGGAACCATGGACAAAGCCCAGGAAAGGTGTTATTCATGAATCGGATCCCTACTTTTGGGCTAATGTTACATAAGTCACTGCCAAGCTAACTGGATTTTCACTAGAGAACAGGCATGTGGCCTTCTGAAAACCTGATTTATACTAGGCTGCTTTCCTTGGTTAGTTAGAGAAGCTGGTTTGCCAGGCAGGCTCCTGAAGGCCTTGCAGTCACAGCTTTATTGCGGTTTAGTTGTCGGGCCTTTGCATTTGCCAGAAGAAATATTCCAAGCTGAGGGCTCCAAGGACTTGAATGGCAAAGGAGACACATGAACACATGCACAGGCACATGTTCATTTAAGATACTGATCTGTGCATATGGACATCAAGCCACAGACATGAGCCAATGAGTTAAAGCATTTCTAAGTCTAAAGTGGACTATTAACTACAGATAATCGTCCAGAAATATCAAACACTGCACTGTGAGTTCCTCAAAAAAAAAACTGGCAATAAAGCCATTTTTTTCTGTGCTGACAAATATTGAAAACTCAATTATTTTACATTGAGAAAGAGAAATGGCCTTTCAGACTAACGCGGCAGAGTACAATATCTTGTTCTTTGCCAAACTTGGTTCATAGATGATGGTCTTAAAGAGGCCCTCAGAAGCAAAGAGAATCGAGCCCTCACTTGGGCCTACAAGGTAAGTGATGGAAGGATAAAAGCCAGGCGGTCTCCTTTACGTTGGGCCACAGCTAACCTCTGAACATAGCATGTAAATCATTGAAGAAGTGTCTGTCCAAAGCTCATGCCAGGATGCTGAGGATAAACATGGAAACCCTGGACCCCCTTTTCTGCTCTTCTCAGTGGGTATATATTAAAGCTCTCTGCATTGCACCCTTACTTGGCTCTTTAGTTGGGGTGTCAGGAACTGTGGTTGAGCCTCGTCCTCTGCGGCTTTTGGAAGCAGGCCTTTTACCCTACAGCTCTCTGGTTAGTCTCAGCATCTAAACTGCACACAGGAACACCTGAGGAGGTGGGGTTCCTTGTTTTGTGTTTTGAGTCTGAACAAAACCTTGCAAGAGAGGAGAAACTGATGCAATTATTTTTAAATTTAGAGATAAGCCATCTCGGCTGAATGCAGTTATGTGCCCAGTTTGCCAGAGAGCAAAAATAAAAATGTCCTGCCTCTAACAGTGGCACATAGATCTCAGTCATTCACCTCGGCTTGGTTTCACTGCCATTTTCACTGAAGATTATCACTGAGGTCCAAAAAGTTTGAAGTGTGCCTTAAAACAGTAAGATTAAACTAGTATGTAAATTTTAGACTTGACTTCAATGCTTCTCTACACCTCAGCATTCATTTTTATGTAAAGTTGTTAATCCTCTTAATTTGTGACTTAATTCCACAGTAAATCTGACATTTTTGCTTCCTCAATCCATTTCCTTTCAAAGCAAGTTCAAGTTCATTGAAAACATTCAAATATTTAATCACAGAGGAAGAAATGCTGCAGCCCTGACATAATAATTACTGGTTAATGCCTCTTTTTGTCCAGGCGAAGTCATTCAGAACACGATGGAATTCTTCAAAAGACCAGCACCTGACGGAACTGGACAGAGTGCCGCTCTCACCCATTACTCTCTGCTCTCTGTGCACCATGGGCATAGCACTGCTGGGAACTTCTCCAATTGGAATAAAAGCAGAATACGAAGAAGGGCAAATGTCTCGCACACGCTGTTTGCTGACATCAGAGCAGCCAGCCTGAGAAGCTCAGAGAGGAATCCAAGAACTTCTCTTTTCTTTTCTGGTGCTGAATGCAAGCAGGCGAGCCAGCATCAGGAAAAGAAATACCAGAGGGATGTCTTAACCTACAGCTTCAGGGGCTCTTGGCTGCTGTGCTTTGAATGTGCTGTAGTGACTTCTATAATAAGTGTTTACATCTAAACTGGCCATGAACTCATGCTGATCAAACTGCTAACCTCAAACAAGTAATAATTTCTATTTCCAATCCTCCAAGGATTTTAAACCATTTCGTATGCCAATTTCTAAGTTAAATATCTCCCAGGGACTTGACATTCTGATATCTGCGAACTGTAAACAACCACTTACCCATCTGTAGTGAAAATATACCCCAAAAAGAAAATACCAGTGCAAGACTTTTCTCTGTTTCTTCCATCTAAGTTTACAACCCCATGCCAGAGCTGCTGAAATACAAGCTACACAGGAAGGGGAATGGAGAGAGCTCAACAACATGGGGATATACTTAGCCTTGTCCCTCACCATCAAGAAAACTTTGCTGTCTGCCTCTGAACACACTGAGTATCCTAAATAAAGACATACTGGCAGATAATGCAAGTCATTTGAGGGCCTTAGACACACACTAAGAAATCATTTTGAAAGCACGTTGGCCAAATGTGACAGCCACCATATCTGGAAGGTTTCTATTTCAAGAGCTCAGTGATGGATAATATAGAATACTCAAGTCTGGAATTTGGAAGTAGAAGACAATCCTGATGTGTGTTTGGCAACTCGTAGTGATGAGTCCTGTGGCTCCTCAGTATTCAGTCATTACCAGTAGCAGTTGCCCTGAAATGACTTTCTTTTGAAAAGGTCATTCAATGTATGATATTAATATTTCTGCAAGTTAAGGTAGCAAAGTGAAATAGCATCACATAGAACGGAGCTGCCAGATGTCACCCACACTGAGATTCCATGCTGCTGTACTCTCATGAAGAAGGAAGGTAAAAAGAAATCCCACACTAGCCCAGAATTGAGTATAATAAAGGGTTATTTATTTAGGGGTAGACTCACAGATCACAGTCCTCTGCACGAACTGGGAGCAGGAACCGAATCATGCTTCCAGAAGAGAGGCCAGACCTGCGCTTTACATGGGCATATATATTATAAGAGGCTACACCCAAGTGTGCGGGTAACTTAAAGACCCAGGTTCTGCTTCTCTCCTTAAATGAAGCTGAGCTTTAACCAGGCAAGTGCTGCAACCCAGAAGCTCAGTTAGATGCAGTTATAAAATACACACTTGACTAGCACAAGGAGAACATATGGCCCAAGAGCAAATGCCAGTAATTCTGAAGGCCATTGTAGGGCACAAGGAGGGACATGGACTTAAGAGCAAAGTGGCCTGGGCTAAAGTCCCAGTCCTGATTACCATTAAAGATGGAAACTTAAGCAAGTGTCTTAACTTTCTCATCTTTATTTCACTCACGTGTAAGTGGATAATAATCTTTTAGAGCCGCTGTAAAGATCATATTAGAAATATTACATAAAATATTACATAAAAGCCCTCAGCACACTGATGGCTGGGAGGAAGCATTCAGGGCATGTTAATTATTACATTATTATTCAAATAATAAAGGATGCTTCAGAATTAATTTTACAGTTGCTTTTAGAAATCCACAAAATCATGTAATTAAAACTACAGCCATCATAATAGCCATAACTAACATTTATGGAATGTGCCTGCTTATTAAACCCCCAGAACACAGTTCGAGCCAACACCAGGCATGCTTTGCAGATAACAAAACTGAAATACAGAGAAGATAGGCAATGTCACACAGCTAGGGCTATGACTCAGAGCACCCAAGCAGGCAGTGTGGTTCTGGAGTGCACGCTCTGAACTACTACCATTTTGCTCTGACGATGATGAAGCTTCATCATTCTGCAGATACCTGCTTCCCTTGTCTTTAAGCTACTACACATTATCATATGCTGTTCATTTTGAACGATTATTCAGCTGTCCTTCACATCCCTTATAATTTACTCAGTTAGCTTTTTGTCATTCAGCGGGGTTTAGTAGACACTGAGTTGAGGAATCATTAACTCTTCAATCTTCACTTCGAAAAGTAAGTGCTTTCTCATTAGAGGTCACTCAGTCCTCATTCTCCCAGCCATGCAGACCTTGGAAAACACTATTTTCTGTGCCTGCTGATTTGCCTAGTGAGGACAGTTCATACAAATACAATTCTATAACACACTCTTCTGTGTCTAGCCTCTTTCACTGGGCATGACTCTTTAAGGTTCCTCCTTTGCACTAGGCATCAGGACTTCATGACTTGTAATTTCTGCAGTGTATATAAACTGGTTAGCACATTGTCTGTTGCTCTCACTTTGAAGGACCCTGGTTTTGCAGAAATTGCAGGTTTATGCACTCATTCTGTGTTCAACTATTTTTACAAGCAACCATACTGTTTCCCAAAGCAGTACAATTTCTAACACCTATCTGAAGCGTTCAGCGTTTCAGTTTCTCCATATTCATACCAATACTTGTTAATGTCTTTTTTTCTTTTTTTAGTAGCTTAGTAAATGTTAAAACTTTCTTTCAAATAATCTAGTTTAGGCCGGGCGGTGGTGGTGGCGCACACCTTCAATCCTAGCACTCGGGAGGCAGAGGTTGGTGGATCTCTGTGAGTTTGAGGCCAGCCTGGTCTACAAGAGCTAGTTCCAGGACACCTAGGATTGTTACACAGAAAAACCCTTGTCTTGGAAAACCAAGACAACAACAAAAAACAAACAAACAAAAATCTAATTTGTTTTACTTCACCCCCAGTTTTAGTATAACTCTGACAGAAGGCTCCTTTTTCTCTTCCCCTATATGTAGACCCAGTGAGGAGGCACCATCTGTGAACCCAGAGGCAAGCTCTTCCCAGACGCTGTCTATTACTATTGCCATCTTAGACTTCCTAGAAACAAAAAGTCTTGAAAACTAAATCTGTGTTGTTGCTAAGATGTTCTGTTTGTGGGATTTTTTTTAATCACTTTCAAAATGGACCAAGATGCTGGCCAAAACCATCCTTAGAAAGACATAGGAACCAGGAGGTTACCTGGTATGCAAATTTTCACAGTGAATGTGTTAATGTAGTTGGATATGGATCACAAAGTCAGAAGTCTGGGTAATAAAGCTTTAGTCAACATTTTCATAGCAGATAAACCAAACAAGTGAAGGTAGCTTTAAAAATTAATGACAAACATGAAAGGAAAGAAAAAAAAAACAAACGGAGAAAGAAATCTAGGCATGCCCAGAGACAGGACACGGGACAGTGTAGGCTGCCTTCCCAACACCACCTGCATCTACACCCGCAGGGAAGCCACTCAGACCAGAGAAACAGAAAGGCCACCAGCCACTGTTCTGCCTTGGTGGAGGCCTACCCTCTCTCCTGAAGCCTGTAGGCAGCTACCTAGTGTCTCAGGCTCCTTGTAACTCCTTGTAACCCTTCTGTTAAGTGCTTACCAATAGGGAAGAGTCTGTCTGGAAGTCTCTAGTGTTTGTGTGGTTGCCCAATGGCCTTTTAACCCTTAGCAGCTCCAGTCCTAGTGCTGCTGGTGGCTATCACACAGTGTTGACAGAGCTCACTAAGGAGGAAGTGTAAGGCCAAGAAACCTTATTCCTGATTATCTGCCCCACTTATGACATCTATTTGGAGATCTATTCCAAGATCAGGCTAAGAGAATCAATCAGGCTCCCTGCTGCTGAAGCAATCTTTGGGTTTCATTTCTATTGCTTGAATTTGAAAGCATCCTGAAAGCGACATCAGGTAACCCAGCTTCCACAGAGTCCAGGAAATGTGGATGAGGCAGGAGAATCAGCAGAGCCCAGTGTGTGGTCTGAGGAGAGATGGAATCTTAGGAATAAAAAAATCACACAACAGACCACACTAAGAGCTGCAGATGTGTTCTTGTACTCTTTCTGCTCAGATGTGGGCCTCTTAAAAGAGTCTGCAAACATAGCTGCCAGACTGTGTTCTGATCTACAAAGTCATACAGCCTGAGAGGGGGAGACCTGACTTTATGACCAGTGCGCATGCGCATGTCGTACGCAGCATGCGCTGATATGAATAGGAACGGTCAAAAAAGGCCTGTTTCATAAGCACAGTGAAAACATATTGCAGCTCTTCCTCCCAGACAAATTCATCATTAAAGTCTAGTAAATCTTAAGGACCTTGTACTCTATGTGTTCCTCATCCAAAAATGTGACTAATTCAAAACGTACAGGTAAAGGGAAGAAGGAAGAAAGTACTTGGAGCTTTGCCAAGTCCAACATGCAGGCTCTATTCTTGATGATGTTTCTTGCTCTTGTCCTCACAGATATCGTTCGTTATTGGGAAACCAGAAAATATCATCTTCTACAAACTGCTGAGGCCAAAACATGGCAGCCCATCTGACCAATAACATATATATTTTTTTCCAGTTGAAAAATAAAATAATATGTAGAAACTGTTAGTAAATCAATACTGAGTCCCATTTTTTAATGTGCCTACGAATACATTTTACCTAAAACAAACATAAGCTCATGAATCTCTACCAAAAATCACACGTAATCTTTAAGTTTAGATTTAATCTCCATGTTTTATAGCTATTTAGTTATTAAAGTCACCTGGAAAGTGGGGTCCCTAATGGGAGCATTGTCTTCATCAGACTGGCCCTTGGGCATATAGATGGGAACATTTATTATTAATATTATTATTAATGATTTATGGAGGATGATCCAGACCACTGTGGGCCATGCCACCCATTCCTGGGCAGGCAGGTAGTCCTGAGATGTATAATAAACTGGGTTGAGCAGGCCATGCCGAGCAACCCAACCCAATAAGCAGCACTCCTCCACGGTCTCTGCTTCATCTTCTACCTCTTGGTTCCTGCTTGCGCTCCTGCCCTGACTTCCTGTGATGATGAACTGTAACCTAGGAGCTCAACCAACCCTTCCCTCCCAAGCTGGTTTTGGTAGGTGTTTCTCCACAGCAGCAGAGAGCTGACTAGGACAGAAGTTGATTCCAAGGACCTGGGGTATTGCTGTGATGAAGCCAACAGTGGTGCTTTGGGAAGGACTGGGAAGAGATTTTGAAACTTTGGGTTAGGAAAGGTCTGCGTGTGTTCAGGGTTTACGGAGTTGGCATTGGATGCTTAAAAGATAGAAATGTTGAGAGGTACAGAAGATGGAGGCCTGGCTCGTGAGGCTTCAGTGAGAAGAGGATTCCTTACTAGAAATAAAATACCATCAATAAAATAAAATAAAGGAATGGTTGTGCATGCCTTTAATCCCTGTGCTGGGAGGCAGGGGCAGGTGGATCTCCGTGAGTTCAAGGCCAGCCTCGTCTACAAAGCAAATTCCAGGACAATCAGCACTGCTATGCAGAGAAACCCTGTCTTGAAAAACAAAGAAAACAAAACAAAGGAAAGAAAGAAAATACCTTTTGCATATTTATACATTCCTTCCACACCCTGTGGTTTCGGCAAGAAGTAGGTTGGGTGGGCTGCTCTGGAAACTAACACTCACCTTCACCAGTTCTGTGTAGCCAGTCTCTCTGGGCGTCCACCATGGCTGAGCCTTTAGGCCATTCACATTGTAGAGGGACCGCTGCCACACGGAGGCGAAATGTCCTCTCTTGTGCCCAAGATCATACCACTTATATGCCTAAAAGAACAGAAAGGCTGCTTCACACTGCTCCTTCGGAGGAAACATTGTTGTTACAAAATGAAAGGAAGTAATGTAAGCTAATACAGAGACTCCTTGAACTGTGGTAGGGCCATGTTGCAGACCCATTGGTAAGTGCTCTACAGTGGAAACCTACTTCCCTCTAATGCACAGCTCAGCCTTAGGACCAGAGCTCCTGCAGATGGTCCCTTGGTCCAACCCATGATGTATGACTGACAGCCATAGCTCACCACCACTGTTCGGCATCACAGACAACGTGGTGCTATATGCTATCTATCTATCTATCTATCT
>LOJH01000587.1:0-16191 GCA_001685095.1 Ellobius talpinus | reverse complement strand
TATATATATATATTGAGATAAGGTTTCTCTGTGTAGCCCTGATTGTCCCAGAACTCACTCTGTGGACCCACGCTGGCCTCAAACTTACAGAGATCGACCTGCCTCTGCCTCTCGAGTGATGGGATTAAAGGCGTGCGACACCACTGCTGGCAATACATTTTTAATTACTAATTACATAGACATTAACTTAACAGTGCGGCTGTCTCCCACAGACCCACCTGAAATGCCATACTCATGCAAGGAAAACAGCATTCACCTTGAGTTTCCTCATGGTGTGCCTTCTTGAACCAGCATCCTTTCTCAAGTTGGTCCCTTGTCTCTATTTTCATCTTCTGCCACTTACCTGAAAAGCCCACATTTCCTTTACGTAGTCTCTAAAATATGGCACTGTATTTAAAGAACCCCCATCATCTCACATGCTGTGGTCCTGTTTCAAAGACATCCCATGAATTCTTCCATTGTCGTTCATCAATAAAGAACACCTTTTCTGTGCTTACATTTTATTTTTAGGAAAACAAACAAACAACCCAAAACAAACAAACAAACAAACAAAAAGTACTTCTCAGACTGTTAACAGGTTGTTGTTCAACACTCGATTTCTGCATTACTTCCTGACCTCTCCCCATGCCAGCTTATTGTTTTCACAAGGAAAGAACTGACCTCACCATCACTCATACCCAGTATGTGGCACTTAATCCACCATAGAGAAATCCCCAAGAGCTGTTTCTGAATGCAAGAACAAAGCAAGACATTCTGGAAGGGAAGATGGCAGTATCGGTTTGTAATTTAGGCACATCCAGTTCCTTAAAATAAAAAAAACACAGTGTAGCAGCCTTTCTTTTGGGCTACCAACAAGCTCCCAAATCATGACACAGAGATTTACTATTAGTTATGAATGCTCGGCCTGGCTTATGCTTATTTCTTGCTAGTTGCTAGCTCTTACAACTTAATTTAACCTGTTTCTCTTCATCTACTTCATCTACACTTTGCCCCTGTTTTGGTTGTTTTTTTTTATCCTTCTTTCATTCTGTATGTCCTACTTTATGTCCATCTGGTGACTGGTTGGCCCAGGCATCTCCCTTTCTTTCTCCCTTATTCTCAGATCCTCCTACTTATTCTCTCTGCCCCACCTATCCTTCTACTGCCTAGCTATTGGCCATTCAGCTTTCTATTAGATCAATCAGGTGCCTTAGGCAGGCAAGGCAAAAGAGCAACACATCTTTAGATGATTAAACAAAGGCAGCATAAACAAATGCAAGACACCCTTACATAGTTAAAGTGATATTTGACAGCACCACAGTGATAAGCAAGTAAGGGACACAATAAACAAAGTAGGATTCTTTAAAGAATGTCCAATCCAAACTGTTCAATAGACTATAGTGGGAAGGACAGTGGAAAAAGACAAGAAAAAGAAGCAAATTAGGCTCCAGCTATTTCCCACAAAATACCCTGTGGAGACCATTGTTAAACACATGTCCATTTAAGTTATTTAAGTTCAAGCTATCTCCCACAGAACACCCTGTGGAGAACAATGGTATTTATTTCCTATGTCTTATTCCATTTCCATTTTTTAGTGCATTTAGTTGGTCTACACAGGCATGACAGGATACGGGCACAGCTAGCCAGGAGGTTCTTGGTTTGCAAAGCTCAGCTGCTTTTAGTGGGGCATCAAAACTCCAGTTTGCTTTTGCTTAATATGTTATCAAATTCTCACCCCACCTCCCAACACAGTCTAGGCTGGCCTTGATTTCGTATCTAGAAATGATCTTGAACATCTGATCCTGCTGCCTCCAATACAGGCTGGTAATAAACATGAGCCACCAGGCCAGGTTTTACAAAGTACAGGGATCAAGACTGAGACCAAGGCTTCATACATGCAAGGAAAGCACTCTACCAAATGAGCTATACTCTGGGCCTCTATTATTCTTTTTATTTTGTTTATGAAACAAAGGTCTCACTCTGTTGCTTAGGCTGGCCTTGAACTCTGTCTCAGATGATCTTCCTACCTCAGCCTCCTAAGTCTCCTGGGTTTACCGGGTGCTTGCTATTACACCAGGGAAATTCTTTGTTGATACATAGCTGGCATTTATTGAGTGCTTAATTGGTTAAACACATGTCCCTTACCCAGAATACATATTCTGTAAACAGCAGAGCCAAGACTGGGTCTCGGGTTGTCCCCAGTAGTCTGCAATGCCAACATTCTTTACAATTGCTTCCTATCTCTGGCATCTGGCCCAGGCATTGGAAAAGTGGGTTGTTCGTGAGCTTTGATCATGATGGCAGAATGGAATTAAGTATTAGTGTCAGTAGTGCATTGCACAATGGAACTAACTGAACTTCGTATTACTGTCTCTAAAGACAAAGGGAGCTTTAAAAACCATAGTAATTTTCTTTCATTTTGTCTTAAGCACCCAGTTACATTACACAGACACACTCTGGCTTAGTACAAAGATGAGAGCATGAGCTTCAGCACTGCCACTTCTAGGTGATTTGAAATATCTGGCTAAGCCTCTGTTGTCTCCTTTAGTGTACTGTGGGTATCTGACCCCGCCTACCCATCATGGAAGATAGTCAGAGGCATGAAGCATCACACTGAAGTTAGTTACAATGTGGGTATCTGACCCCGCCTACCCATCATGGAAGACAGTCAGAGGCATGAAGCATTACACTGACGTTAGTTAAAATGTGGGTATCTGACCCCGCCTACCCATCATAGTCAGAGGCATGAAGCATCACACTGACATTAGTTACAACTTCCACATAGAGCATCTCAATTTACTTTAAAATTCTTTCTTTCTTATTTATTTATTTATTTATTTATTTGTTCATTCGTTCGTTCGTTCGTTCATTCATTCATTCATTCATTCATTTATTTATTGGCTTTTCAAGACAGGGTTTCTCTGTGTAACAGTCCTAGCTGTCCTGGAACCAGTTCTTGTAGACCAGGCTTGCCTCAAACTCACAGATATCCACCTGCCTCTGTCTCCCAAGTTGGGATTAAAGGCATGTGCCACCACTGCCCAGCTAAAATTCTGCTTCGGAATTCAATGGAAACCTGAATGAACTACTGCATTAGAGTTTCAGTTGTTGTGACAAAACCACCATGATCAAAAAGCAAGCTGGGGAGGAAAAGCATTGCTGTTAGTCACTGCAGGAAGGCAGGACAGGACTCAAACAGATCAGGATCCCAGAGGCAGGAGCTGATGCAGAGGCCACAGAGGGGCTGCTTACTGGCTTGCTTCCCACAGCTTGCTCAGTCTACCTTTTTACAGAACCCAGGACCAACAAACAGCCCAGGGATGGCACCACTCACCGTGGCCTGGGCCCTCTCCTATTGATCACTAAATGAGAAAATGCCTTACAGCTGGATCTCATGGAGCATTTTTGCAGCTGAGGCTCCTTCCTCTGATGACTCTAGCTTGTGTCAAATGGACACGCAAAACCACCCAGTACGGCTACGGTATTAGTAAATGTATATAGGTTTTTGTTTGTTTGTTTTTGTTCTTTTATTAATTTTGAATTTGCTCTGCTGTCAAACACTTCCCAGGTAGAGCAGTTTAGGCAAATTGTCTGACCCACACTCTAGCTATGAAACCACACTGTCCTTCTCATGTGCCCCAAACCCCTTTAGACTTTGAGATCCCTAATTCAAAATCACACTCTGGGCAAGTAAGATTACCCACTGAGTGAGGCACATGCTACTAAGCCTGCTGATCTGAGTGGATTCACATGACAGAAGAGAAGATGAGAAATGACTTCTGCAAACTGTCCTCCAACCTCTACACATGTGCTGTGGCATGACATCTTCCCCTAATAAAAATTATTTAAAAAATTTGAAAAAAATTAAAATATATTAAAAATATAAGAAACAAAATAAACCCCAAATTTGAGATGTCCAGTTGTACAGGGCTATCCTTCCAGGCAAACTCTGCCATCTTGTATCATCCGGGTGGGCTTGCTTGCCAAAGAGCATCATAGCTGGGTTTGTTGACTGTTGACCATCACTTTTGGAAGAAGATGGGGCGGGTTAGGTCATGGAACACTCACCCGAGTATTGAGCCAAGTTGTCTGCAACTCCACACTCATTACTTGTGGCCTGAGGATCTCTGGGAGGGGCTAGAGGATCTGGGTGGGGAGGGATGAATGGAGCAGACTCCATCCACACAGCCGCAGGAAAGATATCATTCTTATTGTGTGTAGACCTTGTAGTGTGGATTCTCTAGGATCGTCCATGCACTTGCATGTGACCCCTTACCCATTGCTCTGAGTAAGTAATAATCTCAGTGAACTCTGGTGAAATCACAACTTGGTTTGTTGTTAGGGCCTTACAAGGAGGGATACTGGTTGTTTTTGTCTTCCTCAGGGAAGAAATTTGAGTAACATGCCCAAAACTGAGCAGAAGTTCAAAACTTTCTGAGTAACACATGAAGTTACCAATCTGATACTTCAAAACTTACAAATTTTGTTTCATGCAGAAAATTATGAAGTATTTATGCTGTTAGTGTAATAAAATATCTGACGAAATCAGCTTGAAGACAGAGAGGTTTGTTTGGATTCACAATTCTAGGGTTCATCACGCAGGAAAGCACCATGGCTGGGAAGGCAGAATGTCAGCATCCTCTGCTTCCTTATGGGTTGGAGCCAGAGCCTGGCTCCTGACAGTCTGACCATAAGGAAGCAGAGACTGATGAATGTGTGCACTCTGCTCACTTTGTCCTGTCTGTACAGTCCAGGAACCTGGCCTAGGGAATGGTGACGCCCATAGGTGAATCTTCCTGTATCAATTAAAGTAATCAAAACACAGTCCCTGAGGTTTGTATCCCAGGTGATTTTATAGCTCCTAGTGTTGACAACTGAGATTAACCACTGGGACATAAATTAACTTCAGGCTATGTGAATTAAGTATAGATGAAATACAAATGAATTTCATGACAAGACTTGAGTTGCATCCTCACGGTATCTCATTGGGTTTATGCAACATTCCTAATGTTGGAAATCCAAAGCATTTCTAGTTCCAAATACTCCAGACAAAGGATACTCAATTTGTACAAGCATTCATCAAGACTATTCATGCAAAATATTAGTGACTGGCTTTTATTACAGTAGTTATCACAGGTGGAATCTGATGAAAATTCATGAAAATAACATTAATTTGAAAAGCAAAATACTTTATGGGAAAGAAATATGAGATTATACTACAGTATCCAAGAAAAAAAATGTGCTCTCCACCCAAGATGTAGGATGAAGCTCACAGTTATGTCAAGCAATTTTACTACATTGATCGTGGTAAAAAAAAACAATTAAGACAAATACAACTAAATGTTTTAATCTTCCTAAATTAAAATCAGAAGTTACATTTGATATTTCTAGAACAAAATCACTAGTAAATTTCATCATAAGAAATATTAAGATATGTGAGGAGGAGGAGGAGACAGTGAAGAAAACCCCTAGAGAATCAATCCTACGTCAGGATCTTTGATGTAAAAATACCTGCTGAGCACAGGGCAAGCATGCCTGCATCTGGAGTGTTTCTAACAGACTGGTAGGGAATATGGGATAGAGCCCTCCGCTATTTTCTCTTTCATTTAAAGGTAGGAATTGTGTAAGGTGTTCCCTACTGCTAAGCCTCCCACTGGTTCTGAAATCAGTCTGTTAGTACATTGAGAGACAGGCATGCTATTTGCTGTTGAGAAACCTAATCAGCAGAGTCGTGGAAGTGCTCTGGGTAGGGGCCTTTGTTTGTATTACTGCTAAGTGATAAAGGAAAATTAATGTATTTGAGCCAAAAGCCACCCCTTCTGAGGCTTCAATCTCTAGGGCTACACACTTCCTAAGTATGAGTGGGAGAAGAGGTGTGTTTGGACCACTTCAGGAGCTGCTCTGACCTGCCAGCCTTCTGCCACAGTGTGATGGGATGGGTGGACGGTGCCCCCTTCCTTGCCTCCTACAGTGGAGAAATAATGGACCTTTGTTCCCCTCAGAATTAAATACCAACTACAAACCAGCAGGAGTCCAATATGCAAAGCTTACTCTGAACAGTGAACATAAATATTTTTTCAGCTGAGAGACACTAACACAATACAGTAAACATTATATAAAGGGCAATTGTTTTCATCTGCCCCCTTGATGGAAAGACTGTGAGATTCTGCTGGGAACATTCCGTGAAGCCAGCAAGTATTTCAGTTCATTAAATGGAGTTGGCTGTCTCCCCATAGGATTATTTTAATAAATTATACATCATTCCCCTTCTATAGTAATAATCCTTTAACAGATGTGACCCCATATGTTAAATTAAAAATTTTAGACACTAAGTGTTGTGTTTTTCTAGATGTAACAGAAGCTCCATCAGTGCCCAGGCAGTCCAGACTCCTATGCATGGTCATTGTGAACACTATCTACATTCAGGAGGGAAGAGCTCAATTACCACTTAATTCCAGAACCAGCCCGAACAGTCTTGGTCTTCTGGTTCTCTAACCATTAACTGAGTATCTAAACAACAAGAAGCAGGAGCCAGGACTGCAGCCCCAGGGAAGATCACATGCTCACACTGGGAAGGTATGGGTCCCATCCTCAGTAAGTAGATACATAAGGGTTAGGGTGGCTTGAAGTACATGCTCAGCAGCAAACACAAACATCAGATGTAAGGAAAAGGCAGAACATCCAGCAGAACAAGTACAGGCTCAAATAGCTTTATAATGTGGGTAAAATATAGAGATCCACCCATGTGAACAGCTCCCAAAGCGTTACTGCTCAGTACAATAGCTGGTGGTCATTAAAGTCAGATTTGTGCTCCCTAATTGCCAGCCTTGAAATTCTGTACAACATCCACTTTCAAAGAGCAAAAACATATGTAAGATGTATGTCCAAAAATTATCAACCAGATTGCATTAATTTTGATTAAACAGTGCTTAAAGGTACTTTAATTTTTGCTTTAACTTTAATATTTCTGTGAAATGGTGGTTTCCCATGAATGTCACAACAATGCCCTTTATATGCTCTCCTAGCCTTGCTTTGCACTGGTGTCTCTGGGAGAACCTAAAAGCAATAGGGAGCCAAGTCCCACTGATGAGTAAACAGCAAGCGACTCTGAGGCACAGCATCTCTGACACATCATCTAAAGGCAGAACTCTGAGGTACAGCATCTCTGGCACATCTAAAGGCATGGCAGAACATATTCCACCAGTAATGGTTTAGGAATTTACAAGACAGTTTTTTCAGTAATTTTCACGGAATTGTCTCACTATCAACAGGGTCTGTAGATCTGATAAGTGTTAACAGCATAGCAGCGACTCCCTTTAATGTTCACATATTTTAAGCTGGAAGTTCCACGGGATTCACCATGGGTGTCTAAAACCAGTCGGATGATGGTAATAAGAGGACTCTCTAGAGAGCCTTTCACATTTGTCCCTGAAAGTAAACACGAACACCTGATATTATAGAAGTTGTTAATCTTGGCTTTTAGGAGAGATGATTGACAGGAGAGAAGGACCACAGACCTTTGGCAAGCAACCCAACGGTGACTAAAATCTTGGTCTCCAGAAAATGAGAAATGCTTTTGCTGATTTGTGTAACAGAGAGAGGATAAAAAGATTTCTGAAAGTTTAACAAATAGAAAAAATAGTACCTGTTTAACTGGCACATTTCTCACCATGAACAAATATGATTTTAGTTGAGACTAGAACCAGAGACTTAAACCTGTAACTTGATATCATGAAGAGGCCAGTCATTACTATTCTAGAAAGAGGTGCTGAAAATAGCACCACAGTACAGGGGATATTTCCTTCACATACTAAAGTTATGATTAAGTGTAATGACAGTCTTTTAAATATTTCATACAATACATGAGACAATGGTTTTCTAGAAACTATACATATGGGAGTGAAAGGCAGTCACTGTGAGGGCCACAAATCAAGTTTCTTAAGCTTTTTTTTTAAAAAAGAGAGAGAGAGAGAATCCTAAAAGCAGACAGAGCAAACAGGTCATGTTCAAGAAAACAAAAATAGCGATGAAGAATTTCCATCAGAAGAAAATTGAAGGAGATGTAATGGAGTCATGATATAATCACAGTAACCAAATAAAGTATCCCAACAATTTTATACCCAGCAAAACGCTTTTCAGAAACCAAAGAGGAGATGAAAGCGGTCTTACACATGTCAGAGCAGGAAGGACTTAAGGGAAGTATGAATACTCCATAGGGAATATTCCAGAGCAGCCTTCCTACGGAAGATAAGTCATACAAGGTGGAAACACAAATGTACATGAAGAGTGAAGGGACCAGAAACGGTACTGACACGGGGAAACCGCTTTATTTTTCTATTGTTTAAATATCTTCAAAAATCTGATCTTTAAAAGATAATCATTTTAAACAATAGTTTATAAAGAAAATAAGTACAGTACTAGATGGGCTTTGGTGCACACGCAAAGGTAGTGTGTTAGGATGCAGCACAAGTGGGCAGGAGAATGAGAAGTGTATGAGTGCACACAGGAAGTGATGTCATACAATTCAGGGTACAGGCTGAGCAGCTACAGGCATGGCCTACAAACTCTAAGGAAACCACTGTAGTTATGCAGCCAAGACATGACATAATTATGAATATTATTCAAATAATTTGCAAGAAAGCAGAAAAAAATGCATGAAGAAGAGCTGTGGCAAGCAGAAGACAAAACACAATGATAGATTTAAATGTAAGCATACCAGAAGCCACACTGACTAAAGATGCCCAATTTACTGTGGCGAATAAAAGATAAAGGCTTTTAGGTTAGGGAAAACCAAAAACAAACCAAGACTTAATCCTATGCAGACTACAAGGGAAAGGGAGGATTAGCCCCAAGACTCAGCACAGGACACACCCCATACCAAATTCTCAGCAATAAAAGGAGATTTATTCCCTCAGAGGAGCAAAGGCAGACAGCATGCAGCAAGAAAGCAGGTGTTTTGGTGCTTTTGCAAGCGTGGGATTTTAAGGAGAAAAGGGTTGTCTGTGCTAGGGTGGGTTGGTAAATCCTGATTGTACATGTTAGCCAAATAAAATAGTGAATTTTGATTGCTGGAACTTGTATAAAATAGTGAATTTTGATTGCTGGACCTTGGCGTGTTGTCTCAGGAATGAGTCAGTGGCCAAATAAGGGAATGGACCTTGGCGGGCAGCTTTAATGGTTTTTACCAAGGAGGAGAAGGGTAAAAGGCAAAACCTGCTAGTTCCATGTTTGCCATGCTCAGGTCTGTGCTTGCCAGGCTCAGACATGCTGGAGCCCTTCAACAGAAATACAGCTCAAATATAAAGACACAAACCAGTTAAAAACAACTGGATGAGGAACGGAATGTTATTCTAATAGTAATCAAAAGCAGTCTGGAGTCTTTACATGAATGTTCAAAGTCAATTTCAGGCCAATGAATATTATCGGAAATGAAGAAGGCTATTTCATACTGAACCAAGAATTGATCCATAAGAAAGTATAATAATCTAAGTGTTTATTCATCTAGTAATAGAGCTACGAAATATATGAATTAATACCGACAAAACTATAAGAAGATTATAAGAACCTGCAAGCCCATTAGATAATTTGATAATTCAACTCAGTACTTAATAGGACAAGAGAAGAATAATGTTTGTACGAATACAAAAGACCTGTTGCTTCTCGGCCTTTTGGCTAAGACCAAGTGTAGAATACAGAAGACCGGAGCAACGAAACGATGCAACTTGACCTAGCAGGCATTTTTAGAACAGTCCCCAGCAACAGCCACACATCACTGGAAAGGCAGAGTATTTCAAGTTTCCGCCTCACAGAAAGAAGAAGACGAACCAGAATGTAAGAGGAAGAGTGGAAAGAGCAGAGCTGAGAACAGATGCAAAGACCTACAAAGCACAAAAGCAATAAAGCCATGAAACTGAAGTTCATGCTAGGGTTAAATAAATAAGACCCCACCCACGAGAACAATCGAGAGGAAAACAACAAATAGTCGATACTGGGAAAGAGGCGGCATCACATAGTCTTGCAAGAGGTCAAACAATGCTTTGTAAATTAATTAAACAAAGTAGGTAAAATGAAACCAAATTCTTGAAAGTTACAAACTTAAAAAGGTAAGTCAAGAAGAATTAAGCTGAACATCTACACCAATTAAAGAAATCAAACTTGTGGTTCAAAAACTTCCCACAGAGAAAATTCCAGGCCCAGTAATCTTCATTGGAGAATTTCATTAAGTATTTCGGGAAGTAACAGCACATAAATTCTTGAAGACAACAGCCTGTTTCTCAGCTTACACCATGAGTCAGCATTACTCCCAAGACCAACAGCAGACAGAGATATTACATGAAAATATCACTAAAAGCCAGCGTGCTTTACAAACGCAGGTGTAAACAATTCTAGGCAAACTTTTGGCAAGCCCAATCCAACCAGACAGATAAAGGAAAAGGTACAGTGAGGCTTAACTCTGAAATATATACTACTAATCAAACATTCGAAAAATCAATTAATGCTGCTTATCAGACTAACACAAAGATGAAAAATGGAAGAAATGTTCAAGATATGCACAATATCTTTTTAAAATACTGTGCCAAAAATCCCAAACTCAAGATCAAAAAGCAAGCATACTAATAAAAAATAGGCAAAGTGTGAAGAAACACTTCTTCCAACATGAGATAGTATGAAAATGTTCAACAAAAACGCTCAAAATCATTTGTCACCATAAAAACAAAGTTGAAGTCAAATGGGAAATGAACACAGACCTATCAGAGTGGCTGCAATGGGCAGCAGTTGCTATAAAACAAACATCGGGAAGGATGGGGAAGAACTGACACTCTACAAAGAGAGTGGAAAATGAATTTGTACATCCATGTGGACTAGCTTAGGAATTTCTTAAGACATTAAGGATATACCATATAACCCAACCACTCCATTCCTATATATCCCAAGGAAAATGGAAGCATGTCTCTACACAATGACTTCTATACAGATTTCTTAATATATCTGTCACGCTCAAAGCTGGAACTAATCCAAAGGCCTGAAAGTGGATGGATAAACAAACTCTACAGTAGGAATAAAATTTCTAGTGCTTGTCAGTAAAAATGAGTTTTTATTACATACTGCTACATGAATCTCCAAATAATTACTCAATGAAGCTCTACTCTCAAATCCTGCACACTCAGTAATTACACTAACTCAGAGAGCTGGGAAATGACAGTGAATACACAGAGACTTGGGTGTACCTGGCGCTGCCTGAGTGTGGAGGATGGACCAGGGGCTGCCTGTGTGTGGAGGATAGAGCTGTGGCTGCCTGGGGTGTGGAGGATGGACCAGCGGCTGCCTGAGTGTGGAGGATGGACCAGGGGCTGCCTGGGGTGTAGAGAGTGGACCAGGGGATGCCTGGAGTGTGGAGGGTGGACCAGGGGTTGCCTGGGTGTAGAGGATGGACCAGTGGTTGCCTGGGTGTGGAGGATGGACCAGTGGTTGCCTGGGTGTGGAGGATGGACCAGTGGTGGCCTGGGTGTGGAGGATGGACCAGTGGTTTTCTGGGGTGTTGAAGACGGACCAGTGGTTGCGTTGGTGTGCAGGATGGACCAGGGGCTACCTGGGGTGTGGAGGATGGACCAGTGGTTGCCTGGGTGTGGAGGGTGGACCAGGGGCTGCCTGGGTGTGGAGGATGGAGCAGTGGTTTCCTGGGGTGTGGAAGGTGAACCAGGGGCTGCCTGGGGTGTGGAGGATGGACTAGGGGTTGCCTGGGTGTGGAGGGTGGACCAGTGGTTGCCTTGGTGTAGAGGATGGACCAGGAGCTTCCAGGGGTGTGGAGGATGGACCAGGGGCTGCCTGGGGTGTGGAGGGTGGACCAGGGGCTGTCTGGGTGTGGAGGATGGACCAGTGGTTGCCTGGGTGTGGAGGATGGACCAGGGGCTGCCTGGGGTGTGAAAGAGCAGAAGAGCACAGGAAAACTAACTTCCTTGCTTTGACATTTGTGGTAACTTCAGACTGAATTTAGACAGTTTCCCTGTCAACTAGATATCAAGAAAATTATTATAATAAACATTAAAACATAATTACAATGAGAGTATATATTTAAAAATTTAGACAAATTCTGAAGGGCTGGAGAGATGGCTCAATAGTTAAAAGCACATACTGCTCTTGTAACTCCAGCTCCAGGGGATCCACCACTCCCTTCTACCCTCCATGTGTACCTGCACTTATGTACACATGCACACACACTCCACACACACATATACATACACACACACATCCCATACACACACACCCCATTATTAAAAATAAATTTTATGACTGGAGAGATGGCTCAGAGCATTGGCTGTTCTTCCAGAGGTCCTGAATTCAAGTCCCAGCAACTACATGGTGGCTCACAAAGCACCTGTAATGAGATCTGTTGCCCTCTTCTGGCCCAAAGGGGTACATACAGGCAGAATACTCTGTACATAACTAATAAATCTTTAAAGGAAAGAAAGTATAATTCTTAATATCACATTTGATCACTTTCCCTGGATAGCGTTTAGGTTTCCATAGTTAATCTTAAGAACTTATTTGTTCATTGTTTTGGAGTGGAATCTAAAAACAGTCTTAAGTGTGATATTGGTTCTGTCTGAAGTGTCAGAACTCCTCGCACAATTCTGTCAGATGTGAGTGAGTTCTAAAATAAGTTTAAACACCTGTGCCCACTGCTGTGTGGTGGGAAATTCCAATACAAGATTTGGCATATCCCTGAGCCATGGCAACAGCGGCTCCGAAGAACTTGGGCGTGCGTTTACTGTGAGGGTAACAGAGTCAAACCCAGATCAAACAGAAACAGAAACCCAAATGCTTCAGATAACGGGAAGGGGTGTCACTTCTACTTGGGTTAGTGCAAAAGGAATTTCGGAGGAATCTGCTGTTTGGAGTCTTAAAACACAGGTCTACTTTGGGGTGTGTGAAGGAGGAAAGTTGATTCCAAAGCAGAAGGAAAGTGTGGAGGTAGAATAGGAAGGAGGTTAAGTTCAAGGACTCAGAGAGACCATAGAGGGGCTTCCGGGATGCTGGGACAGGGCGAGTGAAGGCCACAGCCACATGGCGACCTGAAGCCAGATCATGTGTTTCTCTGACAATGTCTTAGAGAAGAAAGACAGTATGGTGGTACTGTGGTACTCGGCAGACAATATGGTGCTACTGTGGCTTTAATGGGTGACCCTAAAGGGCCAGTTTGAAGCTTTTCTAGGACATGCATAAGCACGAATGATGAAGTAGTAGACAGACCATTGAGATACAATGACCACAGGTGAAATCAGAGGCAAGAGGATGGCAGCGGATGGCAGCAAAGGGAGGGGAATGATTAAATTCCTGGTATAAAAGGAATGACCAAATGGTAGAGGAAACATTGTATTGAAAATAAAATTCAATTTTCTATGTGTATACTCAGTCATGTTGTTTATCATAATGCTTTAGTGAGCATGCTGTCACTTGGAGAGAAGGTGGTGACATTCCAAAATATCACATATTATTGTCATCCCCAAAGATATATTAAGCTGTGATCCTTTATATGAATAATGTGGGGTTTATTTTTATGCAACAGCACACCACATCTTTTGGTTTTTAACAGATGGCAAACTCTTTATACCACGGTTTTAAGCGTGCACACTGGGAATGCAAACTATTTAAACAGTAAACACTTTAGCTGATCCTATCTTTGGACAAGTTTAATTAAAGAATGAGATACCAATTGCACAATCAAGGAGACTCAAGGGAGGAAGCAGGAACTTGCTTCTTTGCTGAATACATTATTTCACCCCAGCAATTTAAAGCATACATGGAAATTAATGGCACTATGGAGTCTTACAATAAATCCCTCAAGCATTTAGCTTTTCCTGTTGGCTGTTTTCAAACTCCACTTTAACATCCAAGGTGGAAAGGTGCTATTTACTTAATGAGATGCCACCACGAACATTCCTCTAATGGTTCCCCAGCACGCTCGCACCTCACTCCACTTGTGGATGCTCACTTTCCATAAATCCACACTTCACGGAGAACCAGCTTTGGAGGATGAGCATCCTTCTTTAGCAATTAAGACATTAAGAACACCAGGATGCCATGTCGGTAGTTTATCACATTCATCAAGAGCCGTGTGGAAACAAGCACAGATCATTCGATTTTTTTTCTATAGCATATGAATTTGGAGATCAGGTGACTTTTAGCTTAAACCATACTTCTTGTTTGTTTTCTCTTGAAGCTGATCTCTCATAGGTCTGAAACTCGATACAGAGCCAGGGAGTGATGTTGAACTCCCTGTACCCCTATCCCACTCTCTCTCTCACGTCCTGGGATTAGCAACATGCACCACTATGCCAGATCTCTAAGCATCTTATGGTTTTGTTGCTGTTCTTTGTTTGTTCTAAATCCGTCACCGGGAAAAGGATGGTAAGAGTTGCTAAGATCTTGTAGAGCAAGGCACCAGAAACAAAGCAATACAATCAGGCACCCTACAAAGAAACTGCAGGAATCCAAAACTGCACATTATTTTACATGTGGAAAAAGAAAGGCTCCCAGTGGCGAAGTGATGTGTTCAGAGTCAAAGGACAAAATAGGAGGGGTAGATCAGAGACTCCCCTGCTCTGCCCAAGGAGTCTTTGTGTTTCATAGTAACAATTTCTTGTTTTGAATAAGGGATTTCACACAAATAGTAGGAACTAAAGTGCTTATGGGCAGGGGAAAAATTGGCTGTGTTAAAGACTGAACAGGTTAATACTCTCAAATCTCCTGCTCTGCCAGAGAGGTTTAACACCCAGTGTCATGATCAGACTCACACTTGCACCAAAAAACTCAACAGAACTCTCAGTCCTGGTCCCGAGAAAGCAAAACTAAGTACCCACCCCCATCTTACCCCATCTACTGCCAATGCCCTATCTGTGCTTGATGCTCTTAATCTCGAAGGGAATTTAAAGAGCCTTCTCATTTTTTTTTCTTTCCAACAAGTCTCTTCACTTTTATTTTATAATCACCGAGAAATCCTCAAGGAAGTGTGCTGTCAAGCCATTATCAGACTTCTCAGGGGGTAGAAGACAATTTGCCTCTGGCCTCCTTCCTCGCAGGCACAGAGGCATGCAATTAATGGCACAACAACACATACCCTGCTGGGTCCTATACTGCTTGACTCTCATGACTGTCTGCAAATGCCATGGAAAAAAATAGACCGCAGAGAAATACACACGGGGTTCACGGCAGCAGTTAAAAAGCAAGATGCAGTATGAATCAAAGTGACAAGGGACAGAAATTAAGTGCTCACCCAAGTTCATTGGTTTTATGTTGAGGCTATAATTTGCAATTAATGCTGCCCAGCCTCTGGTTAGCTGAATAACTCCAGTAATAATATCAGCAACACGTCAGTACCCACACTCGGGAGTCAGTGATCTTTAGGGGAAGAGAAGCCAAATAAACACTGTATAAACAGATTTTATCCAAGTTGAGGTTGATTTGTTTGTTTGGTTGGTTGGGTTTTTGTTTTGTTTTGGTTTTGGTTTTTTGAGACAGAGTTTCTCTGTGTTAACAGCCCCAGTTGTCCAAGAACTTTCTTTGTAGACCAGGCTGGCCTTAAACTCGGAGATCCGCCTGCCTCTGCCTCTCTACTGCTGGGATTAAAGGCGTGCGCCACTACCACTCAGGTTGAGTGGAGTTTTGTGTGTTTCACAAACTTGGACACAGTTAGGATGATAGTCACATAATTAACTAGGCTCCAGACAAAACATCCTTAACTTTAAAGGGGAATGCTAACAAAATCTAGCACATGAATCAGGACCATGACACACAGGGTCAGTCCCAAAGGCACACTGAGGACTCAGAGTAGAGAAAGTGTGTGAGTCACTGGACAGTGAGAGAAAGGAGTAAGTTTTGTTCTCCAAAGAGTAACACCACCAAGGGTTGAGAGACGGTACCCAGCAGAAAGTGTTTCGTCCAAGAGCAATGCTGCCAAAGGTTGAGGGAAAGTACCCACTGGGCCCAGCTCCTTGGTTATGTTTGTTCATTACTTCAGTATGTTAACAACAAGCAAACAAAAACAAGACAAAACAAAACAAAAAACAGTTCTCCTCAGAAACCCAAAAAGTGTCCACTCTAGTGTCTAGTCGAGGCTGAATGCCTCTGGGAGGAAGGCACAGCAAGACCCCAGTAGGAAAAGGCAACAAAAAGTGCAACCGCAGAGCAGAATCTCTCTCTCCTCTCTCTCTC
>LOJH01000586.1:57465-75470 GCA_001685095.1 Ellobius talpinus | reverse complement strand
GATTAATGGAGATGGGTTAATTTAAGATATGAGTTAGCCAGAAATATGCTTAGGATATTGGCCAAGCAGTGATTTAATTAATATGTTTCTGTGTGGTTATTTCAGGAGTCTGGGCAGCCGGAGACAAGCAAGCGGCCTTTCTACAACACAAGAACATAGTTCTCTCGCCTGGTCGGGGAGCTTGGAATCACATAGTTACATGGAGGAAAATGAAAAGGGAAAGAACACAGAAGGCAGTAAATAAATGGGACCAAACTTACCCTTCGACCAGGACATCAATTCTGCAAGAACTAAGCCAATCCCACAATACTGGTGTCATTCCATACACGACAGCAGAGGCCTCCTGGTATAGCTGCTACTCAAAGGCCCACCTCCTAATAATGTTGCAATGCCAATTTAATTTAATGTAAATTCAATTTAATGTAAATTTTGTAGCAGACATTGGCGCTATATCATGCCAGTTTATCAGCTTTTCCTATGGATCACCAACAGCACTGTATCCTGGTTTTTCATTTCTCTTACTGACAGTACCAGTATGAACATCCTAAATATATACCCCCTTGATCTGTATTCCGAGATATAGGAAAGTGTGGTTTAGAAAATAATTCCTAGTTAACTATCAAAGCCTTTCCCATCTCCCCATTCTCACTATAGTCTGCAATACTTGGTGTTGCCGGCCATTTCATCATTGCCAGTTAAATGCTATAAAACAGTGCTGTAATCACCCAGGCACTAATTGTATCGGACAAGCCCACAAGTTAATTTTATCCTTCATGAAATGCCTTTTTGTGGTCCCCTCCCCATTTTCACAAAAGTGCTTGCACTTTTCCCACTGGTTTACGAGAGTCCTTTGTATATTCTGATTCTAAGTCTTCATAAATCGTATCTATTATAAACCTTCAGTCCATAGAACTTTCCATCCTAATTGGATGGAATGTCCACCCCTTCCCTCCTTTCCCCTCCCCTCCTCTCTCCTTTTCTTCACTCCCTTTTTCTCCCCTCCCCTCCTTTCCCCTTCCTTCTCCTCCTCTCCCCTTCCCTCTCCTTCCCTTTCCTGCACTCCCCTCCCCTTTTCTCCACTTCCCTCTCCTGCCCTCCTCTTCCCTTCCCTCCCCTTCCCACTTCACCTAATAACCTTCTGTTCATACTCAGATCTTCACTCTGCTGTCACTTCCTCGGGAAAATCCCTCTGTCTTCTTCAATTTGATCAAATCCTACTATTCATGTTTCCATGAGCCCAGTTGACACTTTTTCCCATTTCTCCAGTTCTAACCTTTATGTGTATGCCTGCGATGCTTTGGAGCATGCTCATAAATGAAGACGCATCTATATTCATTTTGCTTACAGTTCACTTACTACACCTGACACTTTTAATGGTGCCAGGGATGGAACCAAGGGCCCCATTATGCTAAGTGCATGTTGCACCGAGCGAGCTACACCCTAGCCAAATAAATAGTTTTAAGTGGACAAATAAATGCTACATCTTGCTTACGTGTTCTTTCACATCTGTTCGAACTATAGTCTTAGCCAAGTGCTTAACTGTTCCACCTTCTCTCTACATCACCCATTCTCTGCCTTGTTTCAGGCTCTTGGCTTTCTATTCTTAAAAAGTCCACTGGCATTTCCTGTAAGAAGTCCCAGACCCAGTGCAAGAAGTTGGTGTTCATGTGCTTGCCTGAGAAGCTTTTCATTTCATGGGAGGAAAGGGGTAAGAGAACGAGTACCAAGAGATAAAAGATGCCCAAGATGGTTGGTGGAAACAATTCAATCTCTAGATTCCAGGGCAGTTAGGAGCCTGTCTTATTAACACACGACAAGAAGACCATCACAGGAGAGGTGTTTGGTTTTGGGTTCCAAATGCTATTTGGTTTTATGGGGAGGATGCTAGTAAATGGGAAGTAGGGTTCAATAAAGGGAGGAGCGGGCATGGCACACCTGTCGCAAGCTTGTTTATTAGCTGGAGGATCATCCTTCACCACTGCTTACTTGGAATGTCCTGGGCACGCCTCCAGCCACACCCCTTGAGCCCTGACATCGCAGCCATTTCCTTTCGACAGGTCTTTGGGGCTCCTCTCAGGGCCATCTGTGAAGCCACCTCTTTTTTCCTTCACATCAGCCCTGGATACTGCCGCATGCACATTTGTGGACTCTCCATGTACGCTGATTCTTGGGTTCTTACTCGTTTGTGTCAAGAAGGTGAAAAAAATGGTAGAATAGATATTGTCAAATTCTATTCCCACCAGGACAGCCCTCTGGAGGACAGCTGACCTTGAAGTGGATAGCTGGCGGCCAGAGGTTGACTTTCTCGTTTCAACTGGAAGAGCCCATCTCAGAGTGTCTTTCCTGTTTCCCACTCATGAGGTTGGTAAGCATTTTGACCATTTTGAAGTATTATTTCCCCCTTTAGGACAATGTACTTGAGTCTGGGTTCTTTCTGCTTTGTTTCACCCAGTAATCATTTCAGCAAGAGGGGTGCACGCACCTGTTCAGCAGGCCCATTAGGCGATGAATTGCTTTCCTCCTGAGCAGAGCAGAGAGGAAAACTAGCCTTGGGACTCAGCTCACACTGCAGCAGAAAGAACATTGCAAAGAAGGCCACGCCAGACCCACCCTCAAGCTGTAAACTAAGTGGCTGAGGTTGAGAGAAGGTGGGGCAGCGCGTGGACCGAGGCTACGGTTCCAGAGTGGGAAGGAACCAGCCCAGGGCGAAACTGCTAAGCAGTTCTAAGCCAGACATATGACCACAGAGAGCAGGAGAGTGTGGGCCCAGGCCTCCTCCATCTTGCTATATCAGGAAGGAGCTAAGAACAGAGAAGGGTGGACGTGAATGACGAGGATGAAAAGGCAAATTCAGAGCGGTCTGCAGCCCCACCCCCCAGGTGAAAGGAACCAGCAGACGGCCTCCAATGGGACTGCTGGAAGAAGTTCAGAGAGACAAAAGCAGGGAAAGATAAGCTCAGGTTCTTTGCAGGACTCCCTCTTCTTCAGCATCTCTCTTCCCATGAACCCAAAGAATATTTGGATTCTTGCAGGAAAGGGATAGGCACATGACACCTTCCCCTCAGGCCTCCTCCACCCCAAAGCCCACCCATGTTGGAAATAAAAAGGACACCCAGACAGGACCATCTGGTCTTTTGTTCCAAGCGTTGGAGTCACGGCCCGACACAGAAGCTGCTCCTGGGCCCCGGTGACTTACTTTATCATCTGCCGCCTCTTGCACAGGTGCATGCATTTTAGCTGGCGGTGCCCGGGCATGGAAATCGCTCTCCCTATGCCCATGCGTTATCAGTATTTTTACCATGTGGCTTTCCAAGCAGGTAATGCATTTGCAGAGACAGTGATCTTTCATCGGGAGATTACGATGATTTGTGTTCCCCGTCTAAACTCCGGCATAAATTTCAGAGGCAGCGAGGTGTTGGCTTGTGTCAAGAGCTGCTTTTGGAGATGTGGCAGGCAATCTCTGCAAAGCTCAGGTTCCCGGCCATTTGTCCTAGTTAGGAAAAGGCTTTGAAATTCCTCTTGTGCCTCACCTTTATTTCTTTCTTTGAAATTACTCTTCCAGCCCGTCACCTTTGTGGTTGGGTTCAGCCCTCAAGTTTCTTCCTGGGCTGGTCCTGAAGCAAATCAACCATCAGAATCCCTAGCTCCACTGAGGTTCACTGTGTGGCCAAGTCACTGAAGCCCCTGGGCTTGTTTCCCCGTCAGCAAATTGGAAATTGCAATCGTTTCTTGTGGAGGCAAATGGGAGGATTAAACAAGGAAGCCTAAATGAGAATTCCTCCTACACACCTAGAAAATCATAGGTGAAACCCATGCAATTGTTCCCAATTACATGCCTACCCCAGGCTTTAGCCGGACAGGCCCTTCATTACACCCCACCGTTTCCAGATCACTCTGAAATTCCCCGGGAGTGTTTGTAAACGAGATGAGTAAGTCCATCTGCCACGTGCAATAGTCTGCTAGGACAGATGTAATAAAGCAACATCTGCTGAGAGGGCCCAAACCACAGAGCCTTACTTCCTTGTAGTTCTGTAAGCTGGGGTCTGGAGATCAAAGTGTAGGCAGGGCTAGTTTCTTCTGGGACTTCTCTCATCGGCTTGCAGATGGCCACCTCATCCCTGGGACTTCACGTGACACTCTGTTCTGTTAACCATCTGTGTCTTCTTCATATTGGATTAGGGCTCACAAGGCAACCTTAGCTTTTTTTTTTTTTAACTTTGTCAAGTCTTTAGGGACTGCATCTCCAGGTACGGTTGCAGACTAAGGCACATTATGAATTCGGAAGGGGGTAAACAGGAAGGTAAATTTATCTCTACCCTCATGCAATAACTGATACGTAACTTCAAGGGCATCTCAAAGTCAGACTCACGGCACAGGGCTGCCTATCACCAACATTAGGGTTGCCTGTGTTGGGAGAGTGCTTTGCTGTGAGTCCTGTCTTGGTCATCAGCAAGTCTGTTGTCCATCACCAAGTTGCCTGCCCCCAACAGACTAACGGAGAAGCTGAGGCGTATGAAGACAGGAATACTGAAGTCTCTCACGGTCTCACGGCAGAGAGTCAGTGGGAGAAGTAGATCTAGAACCCTACCATATGGTTTCCACTTGCTCCAGGGTAACTCAGTACTAGAGGCATGGACTGGAGAGACACACTGTATAATTATCAGGGACTGGTGTGGTGGCAGAGCCACACTGCAGCAGCTCACAATTTAAACTCTCAAACAATAAGAAAAAAAAAAGACCACTCAGAACCAGCTGGGACTGACGCAGCCAATCTAGATGACCACATAAGGTTCTTTGCTTCATTTTAATGGCATCTCTATATCTATAGTTCTGCAAAATACCTAGCTCCCACCACGCATCTGGTACAAGGGCACACTCAACAGTCCACATAAGAATAGAAAAGTTGAGTAAATCCTGTTCTGGGAAAATCCCAACCCATTCCTAGAATTCCTTTCATAGAATTTTTCCCTCTTTTCCTCTTCCTAACTTAAGAATCAGCCCCACCCCCATGTCCAATCAGCCCATCTAACCAAAATCCTGCATCTCTCTCTTAGGGAGCCCATACTCAATCCTTGATAAAACTGTCATCCAGTTCCAAATTTGTCTCATCTCTGAATTCTTTCTCTGACGGTGTCAGGAACTTAGAGACCCAGGAAGAGGCCCACATTGGTCTGCCTCTGAGACATCTCCAGCCCTTACCTCCCAGCAACACTACTAACTTAGAGAGGTATTTACCAGCTCCAGAAGCAGCACACTCACAGGCAGACTGGTTCCCACATCAGATATGCAGAGAAAGCTTGCTGTATGTGGCCTGTCTCCTGCCCAGCCATCTCTCTTTGCCTCCTTGTGTCTGACATAGCAAATGTCACCCACCAAATGGCCTCTGGAAGGCAATGCTGATGACTTAGGAAGTTTCTCCATGCTAAGCTTAACCATCTCCCTGCGGCTTAGATTTGTTTAATAGAAGACCCTTTGAACTCACTCTGCCATTGCAGACATTGCAAAGAAACAGATAAAAGAGAATGTTTATGCTGCCTGTACACTTGGGAAGAAGGTAACTTAGCCAGTGACCTCAGAGGACCAAGAGGCCAACCATGAAAATCCAGACCTACCAGAGACTTGCATCAAAGTTGCAGCAATAGTGGAGTTCTCCTCCACCTGACTCCAGGGACCACAGCCACTTTGGGTATTTCCAAGAAGAACAGACACAACAACATCTATATATAGATAGCTAGATTGACATGATTGGTGGATAGAGAGACAGGTAGTAGAGATGATAGATAAATGTAGTAGATGGAGGATAGACAGATAGATGGTTGATAGATAGATGATAGATAGATAGATAATGACAGATGAGAAAGACATATGATAGATGGTAGATACATATGAAAGATGGAATATGGATAAAAGATAGATGTGATAAATGGGTGATAGACAGACAGACAGACATATAGACAGACAGATCTCCACTCTGACACAATTTATCCCCATATTCCCCAGTGCTTGTTAGTCTTCAGAGTGAGTAAGTGTTCTAGAGCCAGAAACTGCTGAATGGTTTTCCTCCAAGCCAAGTGGTAAACAGTATAATGAAGTAAAGAGCGATTTCTGTGTCCAGCTGTGCGGTTATTTGGTCCTGGCACCGGTCAAGCCTCTTTATTTTCTAAAGATGGGGTCTCACTATGTAATCCAGACTTTTCTTGAACTCACAATCACCTATTTTAGCCTCCAGAAAGGGGGTGTTACAGGTTTGCACCACTATACCCACTGGCCAAGCCCCTTAAAGTCCTATTTTCAGCTTCCTCAGAGGCTGAGAAACAGTCCTATGGGAGTTTGAAAAGTGTGGCCTTAAAGGCCAGATAGATTTTGTCTAAATCACTTACAAAGTATGTGGCCTTGAATTTATCTATCATCCTCTCTAAGGGGCTCTCACCAGGGCTATAAACAAAGATGATGGTGCCTACTGACCTCTTAGGGTGCCGTACAGGGCAATGAGGTCACATACGCACAGGCTTCCATAGCCTGGCCTGGCATTTGGTTTATCCTCTTGCATGGAGGAGGGATAGTTGGTTATAACAAATGTCTTAGCATCCGGGTACCAGATATGCTCTTGAACTGCCACCTGTCCCAGCCACTCTCATTATGCCAAAGCCCCGTTCTTCCTCATTTCTATTCTCCGTCCTCTACGACCAGGCAGAGTCTGCAAAGACAGATTCCCGAAGGTCACTAATCACCTGCCAGCTAGAGCTCCTGGGAAGCACGGAAGCTGGTTTTCTAACTGTGGCCAGGCAGCTGGTGCTCCCTCCAGGGCCAGCTTTGGCCAACAACTGCAGCATCCCTTCCGCGGCTGTGTGTTTTCTTGACTTTGCTTCCTCAGCCTCCAAGGCCCAGAAGCAGGCCCAGCATCTCCAAACGTGACCTTGTCTTCTTAATGCTCTCTGTGGGCACATCAGCCATCAGGGAGGCTGGATGAGAGCCTAAGGTGGGGAAAGAGAATGGAGAGAGGGAATGAGAAGTCCAGTTGAATGGAAAAGAGCAGGGCCTGGTTAGCAATCAGCCCCAAAGCAGCAGAAGAGGAGGAAGATGGCGCCTATCTGGGAGCCGGTGCCTAGGGAAGAAACAAGGATCCCCAAGTGTTGATGATTGAATAAATGGCCACCCAGACCCCACGCCGCTTCCAAGATTTGTCACAGTTGAACTCACTAACTCCTTCCTTTGTTTTATTAAATTTCTCTGTGCCTTCGTTGGCACGCCACAATCAGCTGAGCAGCCATTCATCACGATTCTCTAGAAGCCCATCAGCACCTCCAAGGCAGAGGCTGCTTAATGTTTAATTCCCAGGGCTTCGAAACTTACAGAGAAATTGCTTGGTAATTGTTTGCTAATTCCATTAAAGATGCCCACTAGCGCTCTGCCCCTCTTTTCAGATTCCTAGGTTCCTTGGGACATTGAGGTCAGGTCAGAGTCATCTTTGAAGGACTTTTCTTTTACTGTAAGAGTTAGCCACAGGTTCCGGAAGGAAAACTCAGAAGGCAGAGGCTTCAGGAACCCCTGTGTTAGGATTGTTGTGTGCTGGTCCAGGATTCAGTCTAGAGCATCGTTTATTTCAAAGGTCTCCCCAGAAGTTTAAGCACAATAATGGTGCTGCCGATGCTAGGGCTAGGAAAGACTCATTGTGTATGTAGGGAATATTTTAATAACAACCCCAATTAACACTGGGAAGCTTGTAAAAGCAAGAAATAAACTCAGAGACCCTTCAGGTCTCCGTGTAAGCTTTTCTCCATTTCTTTACCACCTACCCTCTGGTCTTAAAAGAATAAAAGAAAAAAAAAAGCAAAGGCAATTGGTCCCTACCACCTTTCTATTTAAACACGAAGTTCAAGACAATCACTAACTAGAAGGTGACCATCATTCACGAGCTTCATGTGAATGTGAGTCATACAACTGAACAAAGTCATTTCTTATCTAATGTTACAAGCACACATGTGACAGTGGAAGCTTGGCCCTCTGTCCCCACACCATTCTGCACTAAACTGGACTGGAGAGACTCTTGGGAAGAAAAGAAGTTATTGCTTTAAGACAGCTCAGAATTCAGCACCCAACCCACGAATTCCAGTCCCACCACACCCCTGCAGAAGGAGACTTTGATCAGTATCTACTCAAAGAAGGGGAGGGGTGAGGAGGAAGGAAAGGAACACTCAGTAAACAGTATTATTAACCCATAGGCTGGTGATAAATCAGGGCAGGAAGGTGACCTCAGCAGGCTGGAGTAATCCTGCATGTCGAGATGAATTTATGAGGCCAATTTTATTGGCCTGCATGACCCAGGCTCCCTGGAGATGTCTCAGTAACAAATGCAATCCACTTCATTTATGAGCTGTGTGCAGTACCAGCCATGGGGTTAGACACATCACTTAACTACCCTCTCCAAAAGGGCGCCCTGAGTCTCGCCCTGGGAAGAGGTGTTCCCAGCCTTGGCCCCTCCCCAAGAGTCAGGCAGACCTGCTGGGGACTTCCCTTCTCCAGCTGTCCTGGGTTCTCCGGCCTCTGCCTTCTGAGCCCAGGTAGCAAGGCCCTTGCCCTCTCCAGGGCTGTTTCCTCCCTGTAGAAAGAGAAGTCTGGGTTTCTTAGGTTTCTCAGCAGGGTGCTAGAGGTATCTGGAGAAAAACACATCCTACTCACTGCCTGGCTGGTCAGGGGCACTGATCCCGGCTCCTGGTGGCCATTATTTCTACCCCCTTATCAGAGTGACCGAAATTGTCCCATCTGTTTCTAAATGCTGTTACATGGCAACTACTGGTCGATGAGGCGAAGGTCGCTCCCTGAGCACAGACATCCCAGGTGCCTGTAGAATGAGCTGTTCCCTGTCCATGCACACACCAGAAGCAGAGAAGCAGACATTCTTACTAGTGGAAGCCAGAGGCACCTGGGAATCAGCCAGTACCATCCCCGCTGAGAAGACACAGCAAGAATCACCAAGGTCCTCGCCGAGGGGCCCGGCTCATACCTGGCCTTCACCTGCTCTCTGCTGGCTCCCAAAGCTGGGCGGAAGACATTTAAGTCTATTTGACTGTCCCTGTCATCATAAGGTATACGGATGGTTAATTTATTCTTTATAGCACAGCCATTGATGGCTGTTAAATCACAAATGAGAGCCAATAAAGGGTGAATTGCAGTTGAAATTACACTGTTTATATGACAGCAGAGTGCCGGTTAAAAGATTCATATGCTGCTGATGAAGTATGTTATAAATTTTAATTACCATAGTTTGTACAAATGACATGTTTGAAATGCTATTGAGTAATGTGACCCTGATAATGAAACGATAAAATAAATCATTAACTTTCTGAATGAGCTTTTTTATTTCGGTGCTGCAGAGAGTAAACTTTTCCGTTTATTCTAGATCAGGCTTTCTATGCCCCCACCTTCTGCCTGGGGGCCTCACAGGCTCCTACCCACTCAGGCTGGAACAGAGGAACTTTGGGAGGCTGGGGAGCCTCCCGGAAGAACTGATGCCCAACACACGTCTCAGAGCAAGATGGGGGAACAGCTGAGCGCAAGCCTGAAAGAACCCAGTTAAGTTCCCCACCTGCAGGAAGACTTGGGAGTGTGCAGACCCTCCTGAGATCCTACCTTTTAGCTACTGGGTGCTGACACTGGATCAGCCAGCAGGGGCGCCTCTGGCCAAGGCCTAAAAGGCTCAAACTCTTGCTGAGTCTCAGACTACATGGGCAGCTCAGAAGGAAACCGGGCAGCTCAGAAGGAAACCGGTCAGCTTTCCTGGCCCATGGTCCAATTATAAGTTCAGAGGAGAAAATGTGAGCAGCTGTCAAGTGGCTTTTCCATTGTTAAAGCATCTTATTTCCAAATCCTAGCCCATGCATTTATTGATTTGCCGCTAGCAGCAACTCCCACGGCACACTGTCCCTATGGGGTTTCAGCAGGGCTTTTTGCTGTTGATTGTTGGGGTGGGGAGTTCTTTTGTCTTGATATAGAGTCTCACAACACGGCTCAGACTGGTCTCCAATTTATGATCCCCCTGCCTCAACCTCCCGAATGCTAGGATCACAGGCACGTGCCGCCATGCCTGGCCAGATGACTGTGATTAAATTCACTTTATGGATAGAGCCTGAAACTCCAGGAAAGACCTAGAAAATAGAGCTGCCAGTGGCCATTTAGGGAAGTCCTCTACTCCCAGACCCACTGGCTCAAGCTCTCAAGGGACAATGTGTCTTTCAGCCTGGAGGACGGGAATCACATTGGTAAGTTGTTAAACCAAGACAAGGTTTAGCACATCAAGAGAATTGGAATACAATTTTGCATGAACACCAGCTGTGTGAAAGAAAGGGACATAGGGCCAGTGTTCTATTATTGAGAAGAGACACCATGACCACAGCAACTCTTTTACAGGAAAGCATTTAACTGGGGCCGGCTTATAGTTCAGAGGTTTAGTTCATTATTGTTATCATGGCAGGAAGCATGGTGTCATGTAGGCAGACAAGGCTGGAGAGGAGCTGAGAGTCCTACATCCAGAATCAAGGGCAGTAGGATGAGAGAGAGAGACTGGGCTTGGCTTGAGCTTCTCAAACCCCAAAGCCCACCCTCTGTGATACAATTCCTCCAACACCTACTCCAACAAGGTCACACTCCTTATCCTGTCAACCACTCCCTAATGACCAAACATTTAAATCTATGAGCCTAAGGGGGCCATTCTCATTAAAACCACCATGCTTCTGGATATGTATGGGTTCCAGAAGAAAATATGAAGTTTGGAAATGTCTCCAGAGATTTTTTTCACACACCCAGCCCAGCCATCTCAAGATGCACCTGAATGGAGAGGGAGAGGCAGGGGTGTCAGTAGGGTAGTGTCAGAGGGGATTGTCACCCACATAACCAGGCTAAGCAAGGGGGTGGGATTTTCCATACCCCAAGGAAAGGCACTGCACCACGTGCTTATGAGAATGCAGCTGGCATCCTCTGGTCTCACGTTTGAGAAAGGTCACCAGGTATCTCTCTCCCCTGTACAGACAGACTGCAAAGCCTGCCAAGACTCAAGGCAAAGACGGCTACCCCATTCCCTCACAAAAGACCCTGTGGAGTGTGCTGCAGGGGAAGAGGCCAACTTGAAAGGCACCCTGTGGGAGGGTGGCAGCATCCAGAGGCTTCCTCGGGGTGATGTATAGAGGACACGTGCACAGGACAATGTGGCCTGATAACAAACAGTGCTGTTCAACCACCGGGTGACAGAAGGGAAGGGACACCGGATGCACCTTTCCTACTCTGGCTGAGCAAATGGGATTCATCATTGATCACAGAGCCTGCAGATGGTTGGAGCAAGAGAAGCCTCCAGCTACATTTACAGACAAGCTGTGAAACCCATGATGTCAACCTGCGATGTAACTGGGTATTTGATTCTGCTAAGGAACTGTCACTACTTTTTAAAGGCCTGATCTTTTAATTACTTTTCAATTCTTCAAGTCTGTATTAAAACAGCTGAAAATATATGGTACCCATGGAGTAATGCAAGGTAGGAACAGAGTGAGGGATGCCAAATAAAACAAATAAACCAGCAGTTTATATGTCTAAATCTAGCAAAAGGTGCATGAGGAGAAGGGCAAATACACTACTCTTCTGTATATGATTCAAATTTCCCTTAATAAAGAAAACTTAAAAACTAAATCATCCTGATCCCCAAAGTCTATTTTCCAATACATTCCATGCAATGCCCAACTGTAATAAAAGAGCTTCCCTCTATGTCCTGGAGCAGGCTTCTAGTGATGGGGCCAAGAGGATGAACTTTCCTTCTCTCTGTGGTGCGGGAGAAAGAAGTAGCATGGCCTCAGGCCGCAGGCCGCTCATGGAATTGGAGATAGCAGTTCCTCGCCTTGGGTCTCACTAGCACAGACCCCTAGCACACGCAGAGGCAAAAGGGGAGGATATAACCAGCAGGACTCAGCCATATTGCATCTACTTTAGTAAGTCCTCACATTTCTTAAGAGTGCTGCCTTCCTCATCTGGAGACCCAAGAAGATAGCCTCAGCCTGCCTACCTGTAAGGATGCACCTATCAAGGTGAGTGTGAAGAGGGCCTTTTAGGCAGAGTGGAAAGGGGGAGTAGGAGCACAGATGTTGGGCTCCACAGCAGATGAGCTATTAATAACAGCTGAGCTATTAATAATAAATCCCCCAAATACTTCACATATTTTAAACTGGTATCACTCCCGAGTCAGACGGTGAACGCTCATGCTATCCAGTACCATCCTGCTTGAGGCATGAAAGCCACTGTGTCCAGCATATCCACATTATATAAGCTACCCACCATATGGCAGTAAGAGAGAAAAATAATGCCCATATCGCTCTTAGGAGAACATTGTTATAATCACTCTTTCTCACTATTAATTATTGTTCTTAAGTTTCATAGGTACACATGTAGAAGAGAAAGCACATTCAATATGTAGGGTTTGGCATTATCTGCATGTTCAGGCATCTGGGGGAGAGGGAGTGGTCACAGAACTTATACCTTTCTAAGAACGAAGGATGACCCTGTTCAAATCCCAGCCTTGCTTCATAACAGCTCAGTGGTTCAAGCAAGCTTTTCTGTCTCTTCTGCCTCAGGGTCCTCTACCACAGAAGTAGACCATTTCAAAGATTCATCAAGTTAATATATGTAAGCAAATAAAAACAATACCAAGCGTTGCTTAAGTTTTTCATATTACTGCTCTCTAATAGCGTGCTAACACAAGATGCCAATGTTGTTAGAAAAGCCTTGGTATTTCATACTAGACAGAACTTGAGAAGTGACTTATCCCCAGATCCATCTTTTTAGAAGCACAAAAAGGAGACATGTCACCTGGAATCATGTGACAAGTTAGTGACAGAGCTGAGCATATATGTTCACTGTATATCCTGCCTCATCTGTCTCCTAAGTGAGTGTTTATACATAAAGATGACCAGGCTATGTTGCATCCCTAATCCAGAGAGTCATGCTGAACCAGGAGTCTGAAATCTTACTGGGTCTGCAAGGCAGGATGTCCAGCTGAGTTGAGGAGAATCCCAAGCTCTGTGAACATCTATGGTCCCTTGACGACACACAGGCAACCAAGGTTGCCCCATGTGACCTTTACTTTCCTTGGTTTGTTCCAAGAGTGGGCGGTCCTTCCAACACCTCCCCTCAAAATTATCAGCCACCACAAAAAAAACCAAAAAACATTTTCAAGGCAATGGTGCAAGCTGCCCTACTTACCATTAAGAGAAAGGACCACATTATTGCTGTTATAAACCATTGATTAAGGTTTATAATAGCAATAATCCCCTCGAAATTCATTGTTACTGCAGTTAATGACCAGTTTATTAGAGCGTTAACCATCCTTGGCAATGGGCTGAGTCGTTTAATGTGGGTAACGACCAATTTCTCAAGGATTATTGCTTAAATAACGGTTCTTTGTGAGATGTGTGAGCCACCACAAGGTGCAGCTCCGGCTGGAAGCTTCTCCTCTGAAATAATTGTTAATTATTTCCTCAGAACTGCCCCACACAGCACCATAACTCGCAAGTCCAAAGAATGAATTTCTTGTGATATGTAAGTCATGAGCCAAAAAGTTGGACCCAACCCTAGTCTTAGGTGGGGATTGTGCCCTTCCAAGAGAGAGCCAGAAATGGAAATGCCACCCAGACATCCTCAGGCCTCTCAAAGAAAACCATGCCGGGAGGCAGCATCCGGTTTAGAGTGTTTCTTTCCTCTGGGCTTCATTGTCAGGGTCTTTTTATGACTCACAACCTCAACTCATCCTCTTAACATGCGGGAGGAAGTAGAGTCAATCATGAGGCATGGGGAAAAGCTGAAGAATGGGCAGTGTGACAAAGCCAACTTCATACAAGGTTTGAACTCTGAAACAAGTGTTCTCCTGCTCTACCTAGCCAGCTAGGCCCTGGGAGACCTGGAATGATGGGGTCATGAGCCTGGAATGGCATCCAATGGCTCACATGATGCTGAAGGATGTCTTTGATTGCCACCAGGCTTTGAAGTTTTCATTTGTACTTGTTTCAGGCAAAGAAACATAGCTGGGGACAGCTTCACATGTTTCATTGCTTGGCTTAGGCTCCGAGAAGTCGCCGTACTATTAAACGTAATGAACAGAGCTGGGACCTTGCAGTCATTATACGCCCTCCTTGCTCTCCAGGCAAAAGCTAAGGGCCATCATGCAGCCATTTAAAGAGGAGTTAGAATTAGATTTTGGTGTGGTTTTCTGTTACCAGCCTCCCGACCACTTTTAAAAACAGATCCAAGTGGGGAAACTTTCCCGAATAAACGGTAAACCTATCACAGCCTCATCAGGAAGTGAGCACCGAGACAAGGTACCCCTTTCTAAGCATTTAAAGATTTTCTGAAGAAGCTGGCACCCTCTTCCACGCTGCAGTTTCCTGTCTAACTGGGTGTAAGCATCTCAACGCATTAACCACTTTCTATCACTTTTCATTAGTATTAGTGTTTCAATAACTTTTATTTTTCTTACATGATCTGAAAGCTGCTGATATGATTACACTGTAATTGTATTATATTAACCAAAATAAATACTAATAGGGTGTGAACCTAACATAATGAGATAGGAAATTGCCAGCTCAGACCCAGTGTAGGCCAGAGAGAAATCTGGTGATTCACTAAGCAAGCACGTATTAATGCCCTAGTGCCCTTAGCACTGAGACAATGTCCTGTTTTCTCATAATTTCCAAAGATTAATTTGGCTCCCAAATAGAAGGGGAGCCTTTTAGAATCTGTGAATCCTTCCATTTCTCCCGTTTGACTTAGTAGCCAAGTGTCACTATCTTGAGATAACGTCCCTCTCCGTGGCTCAGTAAAACAAAGCCCCAGGAAGCCAGTCAACCGTATTGCCATGGTTTAGATGCACAGACCTGCATTCACCTTTGGGGTCTGGGGTCTCTCACACACCTATGAGTTAGATGTATATGATCCATGTGATTGGAAGCTCGGACTCCATTCCCAACGTCTCCCCGACCCTCCTGCACAGACATCAGCCCCACTGAGGTGCAAACTACACTACCCTGTAGTTTGGGTAGACCTTCTTGCTCTAATGCTTGCAAGCCAAAATGTCAACATTTCTTTACGTCGGCGAGCAAAACAAAACTCCTGAAGGTGTGGATCAGACACTCTCATTAGGTCTCAATAGCTCTGCATCTGACATATGCATATTCCCAGCTGCTCTGCCATCTCTGTGGCTACAGGGTATTATGAAATTTCTATTTGTAATCATGCAAGGTGCTACCAGTTCTGATTCACATTTAACTTCCTGGAGGTTTGCCGTGTCAAGGAAATAAGTTAATGTATGCAATGTGTTTTAGAGAGTGCCTGACACATGGGGAGAGCCCCCCAAGTGTTAGCAGTTATCAGTGTTGACTACTAAGCAATATGTAATAGTAAGTATATTAAAAGTCTATCCTTTTCTGCATGTAATGAAGGAAATGAACAAGCCTGGCAAAAGAAATAAAAGCAATATAATTTAATTTATGCAATAATTGTAAATATTTTTGACATGGGGTATATATATATGGATGTATAAGTGGGGTGTGTGTGTGTGTGTGAAGCCTAATATAGTTGATAAATTATAGTAGTCCTTGACTTTAACCATGGCAGACAACCAAGAATTGATTTTTATTCCATGAGAATCACTACTTTCCATCAAACCTTACAAAATCTACCTTGGTTTTCCTGATTCTTATCATTCTTCTACTCTATTCTTCCATTTCTTCTTATATTTTTTAAAGATTTCTTTATTTATGATGTATACACACACCAGAAGAGGGCACCAAATCTTATTATAGANGGTTGTGAGCCACCATGTGGTTGCTGGGACCTGAACTCAGGACCTCTGGATGACTCTTAACCCTTGAGTCATCTCTCCAGCCCCCCTAAGTTCCATCTAACAACAATAGTGGGGTGTTTTCATCAGGCTAGAAATTGTACTACATGCTAGAGATGCAAAGAAGATCATGATGTTTCTACTTGAGGAGGCTGACGATCCAAGGAAGGCAGGCACGATGACCCTAGGTTGGAAATTAAGGATGTAACTAACAGTAAGGGCCCAGTGGTGGACATAGGAACAGTCGTTTCTGCCTAGTGAGAGGGGACACTTCAGCATGGAGGTGACATTTGAACTGGAGGTAGGGCTCCTTTACCAATGTGTAGATTAAACACAAGGAGGGAAAAGGAAGAAAGGGGGGAGAAGAGAAAGAATGGCTCACCTTTGGTAGGCTAACTCAAGAATTTGCTTTAGCTAAAAATCACAGAGGTCATATTAAAACATTTTCATAGCCTGTTAAAGGGTGAAGGGCAATACTTGGGGCCTAGAAAGTATTAACACTGTCATTGGATCTCCAAGGATTGAGATGCAATGGGACACGGTAGAGAAGAAGAAAGAAGACCCAGTGAGGAGGATGTGTGAAAATGCAGATGGTGATGAGACCTAGGAATGCACGGAGCTACCATGAGGCCACCCTCCTCATTGAAGATCCATAAGGAGTAGTTCCAGTCCACTCCCTGGAGATCAAGGAGCCCTGCCTCCTGTGGCCGCACCTTAGAGCTGGAGGCACTTGTGAAACTACAGGAGCCCAGAAACTGAGTTCAAACAACCCTGTGGTTGACCAGGAGAGAGCAGGTGATTCTCACTGCAGCTCATTCTCTTTCCTTCCAACTCCCAGGAGGTCCAGCCCAGCCCCTTGTGAGTGGCATCTCAGGGTCAGTTGTCATTTTAAGAGAAGGGCACACAGGGTGGGGGATGAGGACTCCTTAGGAGGTTTCTTTTGTTTCTGGTGTGGTTTCACATCATAACTTTGTTTAGAAATCATTTCTGGGTTTTTATCGTCACTAGAGCTATGTTGGGCCCCTAAGCCGTCTTGACTTGCAGTGCCAATCTGTAAGCGATGATACTGACCATCCTTCACTTCCACAATCTTCTGGAATCATGTCGCAATGGCCCACGGCAGGAGGGACAGAGGTTTTCTGCACTGGGGTCCATTCTGTTTCAAGTAGGGCACAGAGGCATTCTCGGGGGTACTCGGTTCTTCTGGGTTCTAGCAGTTAATGTAGGTGGGGGGTGAGAGAGGTCACAGTTAAATTCCCATCCAGCAGGTTTGACAGGTACATAGCATGTAGCAAGACTAAAGGTCCCAATTCCACTCCTTAATTAAAAACATTTTTCATTCCAAACCTATAAAAGGCAGATGTGCCGCGTTCCCCCGACCACAGATCGCTGCTCTATATTGAGTTCTGCGGCTCCAATTCTTCTTTCCCAGGACTTGGAAATATAAGGCCATCAAAGCGCACAGCGCAGGCAGCCAAGCTCCTTCCTCCACCTCCTCACCCCCTCCTCTTCGCTTCCTCTTTTGCCGAGAAACGCTCACTTCCATCTTTGCAGGGGCTCCATGTTGAAGCCTCTTGTGAGGTCCCATTACTGAAATGGAGCGAGACGCCAGCCCTCCCTCTTCCCGGATAGACAGGAGGCAGCCCTGATGGTTCATTGTTCTCAAATGCCTTTTAACCTGGATTGTAGAAAAACAACAAAAATCAGCTCAAGCAGCAGTAGTCCTGGTTTAATCGGCCCTTCTGACTGCAAATGACTCAGGTCCTCACCAGCTCTGGCACCTAGAAGACGCCTCTTGGAAGACATACTGGCTTATGGGGTTTCCCTGCCTTCCATGACCCCTTCGCTCATCGAATGTCTGCAATTACGACACTATTTGGTGCTATGGTTCCGAAAGCTGCAAATTAAGCCCAGTGGGTAGCACACGCCTGTAATCCTTGCATTCTGGAGGCCAAGGCAGCAGGATCATGATTTTGAGATTAGCCTGGGTTGTATAGGAAAATCTCATTTTCGATTTTTCTTTCTAAAGAGCTGGATACATAGCTCATAAATAAGAGTATTTGTAGAAAAGTAAACGAAGGGAGAGGGAAGGAAGGAAGGAAGGAAGGAAGGAAGGAAGGAAGGAAGGAAGGAA
>LOJH01000586.1:49063-57436 GCA_001685095.1 Ellobius talpinus | reverse complement strand
AAGGAAGGAAGGAAGGAAGGAAGGAAGGAAGGAAGGAAGGAAGGAAAGGAGGGAAGAGAGAACTTGCAAATTAAATTCAGAATTTGCTGCTTGTGTTTATTGGTTGTTAGACTGGTTGTGCGTGTCTCCCACTGACTGTTCATGCATAAAAGGATTGATTCCCAGCCTAGAGAGTTATTGGAGGGAGTGGAGCTTTTAACAGGTGGGTCTAGTTAGAGGAAGGGAGATTGCTGGGGGCAATGGTGCCCAGCGGGATGTGGTGGGTACCAACCCCTTCTTTCTTTCCTTGATAATTAACAGAAAACAAGATGCTTCCCCTGCTGTGCGCCCCTGCTGTGATGAGCCACACCTCAACTCAACAGAACCAAAGCAAAGCAGCCAGCCAGTCCTGGACTGAAATCTCCAAAACTGTGAGCCAAAAATCCTTTTTTTTCCTCTCTCTCTTTTTCACTCGAGTACCCTAGGTAACAAACATCCGGTTAAAGCAGCTGTCAGACTCACTATGGGCAAAGAAAAGAAGAGCCTCATTGTTGCTCAGCTGTCTTCGTCCAGCCACTCAAACCTCTTGGCTTTGCATATTCCTGTGACACCCTCTGCTACTGAACAAGAACACCCAGCCATCCTCCCTCTCTCTCTCCACTGGGCACAGCCAATGCCTCAATTCAAGTGTGCCTTTCAGGTTGTTAGTTCATACGTGTGAGGTTTTCCATGCTGCAGTGTTGGTACCCAGTCACTTTATAGACTGTCTCTTTCTGGGTTTCAACCAAATTGTGTTATTAAATGTTTAAAAAAGAAAAAAACGTTTTACTTTTGTGAGTAATATCTAATACAATCAATAAACTTGAAAGAAAAGAGAGCCCAAAGCACCCACAAGACACTTTTAAGATTTAATTGTTCCACCGAATTTTAAGCAAGTAGGAGAAAGAAAGTAAATTGCATGAAACCAAATATTTTGCTCCAGGCTTCTAATTCATCTCACTTGCCAGTTCCCAGGGGCTAGTGTCAGTGCAGCAGAGCCGGGGCTTTCCAGTGCCGACAAGGGTTGTACCTCATGTGCCCTAAAGAGCCTCCCCGTCTCTTTGAAATGGGGATAGTTCATCAAAGTCTTGCTTGTCATGAAATTACTGGGATTCAAGGATGCAGCTGGCTGAGCAGGTGGAAGGACAACATTTTGCTAAACCAAGAGCACACTTTCTTGCTAAAATTTAGCCATAAAAAAAATCAGGGTGGGGGGTGCTGGAGAGGCGTAGGTAGGGCATTGCCAGGCCAGTGTGAGGATCCGAGTTCAGGTCCCCAGCACAGAGGGTACGGCTGGGCATAGTGGCATGTATCTATAGCCCCAGTGTTCAGGGGGTGGGAACTGGCCAATTCCAGGATCTCACCTGCCACTTGGTTCAGCCAAGTCAGCAAGCTGCAGATAAGTGAGAGACCCTGTCCCAAATATAAAGTGGAAGATACTAAAAACAGAGGAAGGTACTGAGAGTCAGCCTCTGTGCTCCAAATGTGTACACATGCACACACACATGCACTTACACACACATGCACACACTCATGCACACACATGCACACACTCATGCAACACATGCATATACACATGCATACATTTACATCAGACACATACAAACAAATTAATTTAAAAAATCATGAGAGTGGCTCCAAAATAATTGTCAAGGTATGGGAGATGAGAAAGTGGTACCCCAAAAGAAGAGTTGAATCTGGACATCAGCAAGAACCAAAAAGAAACGTCCATTGCCCCTAGCAGTTGCAGTCTAGAAGCTTGAGATTGTTTCTTGCATGCTGAGGGGAGATGTTAGTAAATCTTATCTGTTTCCCAGCTAGACCACACAGGATAAGAGGAACCCTCAGTTACCTGGGAAAGCCTGCCCTGAATACTCCACAGATGTGCAGACTGAGCACAGGCCATAATCCCTTCTACCCCATCACTATGCAGAAGCCTTTGTCTCACCTGACCGCAGATGTCAGAAGACCAGAGGCGGTTGACCAGGAAGAAGGATTCACCATTGTCTCTGGAAACATGTGGTTGCCAAGGAGGTCTAGAAAGGATGGGGGTGGGGGGATAGGGAGGGCAATGGGTGCTGGGTGCCCAAGAACACAGGGAACTGAGATTGGTAGACTTGGCACAGCCTTTGAGCCTGAGAAACATTTCCTTTCAAGCCTCAGGGAACTGACTTATTCTCTAGGCCCTGCTTCTTTCCCTGCAAACAGAAAACAGCAGAGGCTCCTACAACACTGTGGTGACTGAAGAAAAGGCATGAGCAAATTGCATCTGGGGCTGCCTGCAGCACTTAGCAGGTGCTCATCAAAGGATGTGTATTACTTTTACAACAATGATCAGCAATTGTGGGCTGGAAGGCAAGAGCCTCCGGAGGGAGTTTTCTGGACAAGGGATGAATGGTCTTGACTGTGTCAAAGGGAAGGGTCTTTTTGCCTGTCAGGAAAGGTCTCCAGGATTGGTGGTCAAATCCCCCCCACACCTCACTTACTGCTCTGTTCAATGGCGCTTTTGTGCCCAAACTTGCTCCTAGAGCCATTTCATAAGCTCAATTCAAGACAAGATTATAGCGGCCGTCCAACTCCCCAGGGATGCCAGATTTTCTATGGGAGAAAAGATGTTCTGTGATATCAAAGAAAAAACCTAAAAATACATCACAAAAACGTCTGCCACTAGGTACACAGAGAGCCGGACAATAGAAACAAAACTGAGTTTCTGACCAGTTCAACAGACACAGGGCAATTTCCTCCAGTTAGCATAGACTTCTGAAGTCATGCAGCCGATGGTCTTCAGTCCCAGCCCATGGCACATTCTGTGGTCCTGACTTACACTGGCCAGATCCCCCAAAGCACCTGCGTGGTGATGGCAGAGGTGGGGTTTGTCAAGGGTCAGAAGAGGCAATATTTGCGGAATCCTGGTGAGTATTCAGAAAATGGCAGCTTCGTGATTGCTGTTATTGCTGTAGCTCACATCCTTCCTGCCCCTCAAAGGCTCATGGCATGAAGATTGGTCCTAAGTCTATGGTCTTTTGTGAGGTGCTGGGACCTTTCAGAGGTGGGGCCCTGTGGGAGGAACTTAGGCCATTGTGGGTGCTCTTTAAAGGGATCATGTGACCCCCAAACCTTTTCTTGACATTCATGTTGGCTCTGTGACTGTCATGAAGTAAACAGCTTCTCCTGTGTGGTGTTCTCACCGTGAGGTGCTGCCTTGCCACTCGCAACCCCCCCCACACACGTAATTTCATCTCCTCTGGGATTTCGACACTAACACCGTTCCTCTTCAACAACACTGAGGCGGAGCCAGCCCATACAAATAATCAAACTTTCAATGCCAGCAAGAAGAGAAACATAAAAGGAAGTCCGTCATCAGGCTAACCAGAGCGTTCTTCTCATTTATTGCCTTAGAATTTAGCCTGAGCAGTTTGAGGCCCCAGCAGAAAGTTACACTCCAAAGGACAGAACATCTCCACGTGGGGGCCCGAGGAAACCCCAAGTGATTGTCCTGATGACGCCCTGAATGGATGTGTGCTGTTGATATGAACACAACCACACCAAGGACCCCAGTGCCTCACACCCATAAAAATGTCTTCCCTGGGTTAGACTCGGAGTGACGGCAAAGCCTTCCTCTGCTCTGAGGGCAAATGCTGAGGGTCTCTGTAGGAACTGTCAACCACAGCTTCCTCTTCCAGGATGGCTGCACTCTGAGACTGCTTCCTTACAGAGGCCTCGTAAGAAAATTAGCTAGATGGGCCTCCTTGCCCCGCTGTGCACAATAGCCTGCGTCCCTGATTCAGATGTATACAATAAATGCGGCTTGCTGCTGGTAGTAATACATTGCCACCTGAACCCACCAGACCCCACCTTTTTTGTATGTGTGCCTGTCCTTTCTTCATTCTCTCAGCAAACCCAGTTAGGTTTCCAGGACTGAGCCATTCAGGACACAGTGTTTCCAAAGCAGAAACAAGTTGTTAGGGTGCAAAAGGTCGGAAGGGGTTCAGAGGCCTGCATATAACTATAAATCAATTGAGCGCCCCTCTGCATATGTGTGCGCGCGCGCACACACACACACACACACACACACACACACCCTGATCAGTGCTAGGAACAGGTCTTCCTTACAGGTCTCATCTGTCCCCTAAGTCCTTTCCTTGCTCTAACTCTGCTGAAACTGAGGGTTCCAATAATGAGAGGAGTCTGGTGCCACCGAACATAGGACCGTGAATCATGACTTAGTAACATGGTCCAGGCCACAGCTAGGCTCAGGGCCTGCTCAGCAGTCAGCATCCACCAGGGATGCTCGGGTTTCCCACAAGGTACCGCAGAGCACACAGCGGCAGGAAAGACAGAGGTCTCTCCTCTCAGGTGGTCCAGGGTCATGCTACAGGAAAGTGTATGACAGGAGACCCAGAGCATTTTACTACTGAAGCGAGACTTCTTCAAGCAGATTCCGGAATCTGCTGGTCAAAGCAGTCCAGGGATTGGTCCCAGGAAGCCTCTCTGCTATGGCCAGCTCTTTGTGATCCCAACACTACTGGTGGCAGTGAATCTTGAACTGGATTTTCAATTATCCAGTGCTCACTTGTAGAGGGCCTGAGTTTCTTGCCCATCTGAGGAGTCTGGCTGTGCTTGGCCAGCTTAATAAGGAGCATTAACTAGAGGCTGTGGCAAATGCACCTCCCAGGACCACCCTTTGGGCCCTGGCTACAGAAGCCCTCCACTGTCCCACCATTTGTTCCAAGCGACTGCTTTCTCTGGGCCCACCTCGCCTCTAGCCTGTCCCCCTAGTGCCAGGGGTAATTTTCCAGATCACTGAGGAACTGATGGCTTGTTTGTGTACTTTCCACTCCTACCTCCCTGGACAACTCAAAAAGAGACACAGCCGAGGGGAGCCTTTCCAACCTATGGCTGTCCCTCTGGGAGCAGTAACTGAGTCTGAGAGAGCCCTGTGGGAGGAGGGAGGTGCTGGGGCAGGGGATGACTGGATGGGGTAGTGGAAGCCATCTGGGCCACTTCTCCCAGGAGAAGAGCTGCTATCTCAGCTGCATGAAGAAGGAGGAAGGGTGTTTCCAGACACCTGGCTCCCCGCCCTTCACATTCAGAGCCAGAGCCGCCAGCCTGCTCGCAGGGGAGCTGGCCCTCTTTTCCACCTACATGTTATTCCAGCCATAAATCCAAGTGACAAGCTTGAACTTTCCCCAATTGACATGTTTACAAGGGAAGTCCACATTTGACAGGAAAATTAAGCCTATCAATCACCTAACGAGCTTGCTAATGAATGGTTCTCTGATCTCTGGTAGCAGGATTATTGATTAGAGGTGAGCAGCCCCAGCCCCCTTCCCTGTCTCCGCTCCCTCCCAGACCCCCCCACCCAAGCCAGATGTGGCTGCCCTCTGACCTCGCTCTGCCACCTTTGTCCCTCCTCCCAAAGCTCGAGGAGGGTTCTGGTTCAGGGTTTATCGAGAGGTCAGCCCCCCTCCTGGCTCTGCTCTCTGACAGAACAAAGGAAACAGATGCAGACTGGGCCCCCAGCACCCACCGGCATATGGAAGCTATCTCCTCCATCCCAGTAATTACCCAGGAGCTTGCTTGTTCAATGGCTTTGGTTTTTATTGCACAGAAACCAAGCTATTCCCTAACATAAAACATTTTAACGGTGTCTCCCTCCGGGGTTTCTGGGAGAGGTCCTGTCAGGTATAAAATGTGCAGAGCCCCCTGACAGCCCATAGGGACCAGGGCTCCCACAATTAAAGGAGGGGGTGTGGGAGCTGCTGAGACACTGGAGGCAAAAGGAGTCAGGGTCTCGTCTCTTTCGGAGGGTCCCAGAGTGTTCACATAGAACTTTCAGAAGAGTTAAGACAGTCAAGTGGAAGAGCTAGAATTCTTTTAAAACACACTAAGTCTCCTCACGTTGCGAGAACACAGCCTAAAATATGGGTCAGACACCAAAGATGTGTAGAGTAACATTTGTGTAAGAATGGCTAAAGATAATGAAAGACTTGGCACTTATTATATGCCAGCTTAACAGAAACGACGCAGTTCTGCTCTGGGAAGTTGGATCGCACAGGTTCATGGAAGGAAGGAAGATGGGAGGGGACTTGGAGGGCATTTCCTCTGCGTGTTCTAGACCATGGGAGTAGGCTGACAAAGCTATAAGTGACCCGAAAGGGTTTCTTTGCTAGTATCACCACAGGACATCGCCACAAGCTGGATGGCCTACAATACCAGAAGGGAGGTGTTTTCTTCCAGATCTAGAAGCTATAGGCTAAAATGGTGTCAGTTTGCCAGCTCCCTCGGAAGGCTCTTGGCAAGCCTTCCCTTGCCACCACTAGCTATCCTAAGGGTTCTTAGACTCAAGGCTTCATCACGTCTGGCCCCCCTCTTATCTTAGCCTCTTCTTAGGAATTAGATTTAGGGCCACAGTAACCTATGACCTCGTCGCTCCTGAGATTCTAGGCGGATACAGCTCTCTTGAACTTAGTCCACAGTGTACACAGCAAAGAACACAGGCCCACTCCAGGCCTTAGACAGTGTACCCCTGATCTTCATGGTGTTTGCTGTAGAAATGCTGTTGCAGGGGCTCTCTCCAGTGGGAAAGAGTCCAAAGACTGAGCCGTCAAGGGTGTGCCAGGGAAGACAGTAGAATCGTACTAAGGAAAATTGCAAATGTTAAAAAAAAATTATGAAGATGGCGATTTGAGTGTTTAAAATGTGCTCTGGGTAATTCCAAACAAATTTGAAAGCCATTTTCCGACCATAAAATCTTCTAGTCTAAATCAGCAAGTCCCAGGCAGGCCAGGTGCTCAAACTGCAGAACCTCCATAGCTGGCAAGGGCAGCCAGCTTAGGGGTGATGTGTGTGTGTGTCTGTGTGTGTGTGTCTGTGTGTGTGTGTCTGTGTGTGTCCCTGTTCCTTTTCTCTAGGCTCCTACTCACCTCCCAGACCAAAGCTCTGTCACTTCACATCCTCTACTGGGGCTCTTCCTAGAAGGCAGCTAGGTCACTGGAAACACAAAAATAATCAGCCATGCTGCCCAAAAGTCTGTGCTTGCCATCCCTCATTAGCCAAGAGAGACAGGAATAAGAGGGAATCTCATTCTAAATATCCTGAGTCTGGAGCCGTGGAGACTTTTTCATCTGTCAGCATTAAGCACCCAGAACACAAACATGGTGAAACTCATGGGCCACATGCATCTAATCCCCGCTTCAGACAGCCCTACCTTGCTGTGCTAGGGGGCTGAGAAGAGCCTTGGAACTGGGCAGACCCACGTCAGAGCCTGAGAACACACACGTGTTCTATCTGAGTAAGACCGGTGTTGACCCAGAAATCTATTCAATGACATCTTATAAAATAAAAGGAATGTAAAGGGTTCAAGAGAAAGAGCGGTTTCTGCCTTTACTAGATCCACTTTCTAAATACAACCCCACCACTCACCAGCTGTGTGAATGGAGGCTTCTATTTCCCATCTCTGAGTCTTAGAAATCCTCATTGTCAAAGTGAAGATTCCAGTGAGCAGCATATGTCAGACTCTGGTCAGCGAAGACCCCTACAAACAGATGCACAGGATTCCGCACTTTTTGCATATAAACTGTCTCCCGTTCTTGGTGGAAAGGAAGAAGGGATCGGATCGAGTGACTGACTGAAATGGCTTCCCTGAGTTATCACCCTTCCTGTACTCTGGGGACAGGTTCCCCAGAACTTTAACCCACAAACTGGCTTTTGCGAGTGGAACCATAGTCCACAAGCTTGTGATTTAAGTGAGACTTGCTCTATACCAGAGAATCAGAGACCACACCCCTTGCTTTGCTTGTTTGCATCTCCCTGGTGTGACTGAGGATCTAGGGTGAGGATCTAGGATGTGTCCTAGAGAAAAGTTCTCTCTCCTTCCATTGTCCCTGCTGTACCCGTTTAGATCACTCCCTCCAGGATCCTTGCTGCCCCACCTCAGAGCTCAGGAGAGGGCTGGGAAAACTGATCCAGGTGAACCACGAGGCCACGTTGGGAAGGATCCACCGTGTTGGTCCTCCAGGCTCGTGACTTTTTCACCTGCTTGGGATGGTCTCAAAGCCTGAGCTCTGGTTTCCAGTTTGTTCTTGAGCCTTTATGTCATGTTTCTGTTTCCATGTCATGTTGACCTCCCTCAAGCACAGACCTGAGTGTGACAAGCTTGGGGGGGTTTCCGTAATGACTTTCACCTCCAGTACAGAATTAGCTCATGCTCTTTAAGGGTCATGGAGGACTCTACCATTTGTTCCCAGGTGACCTATCCAGCTCTGTCTCTGGACTCCCTCAACCATGCCCTCAGGGCCCCAGCAGACAGACTCAAACAGCCTTCCCTCTTCTCACAGGGTCCTAGATGCCTTT
>LOJH01000586.1:41563-44063 GCA_001685095.1 Ellobius talpinus | reverse complement strand
GCCCAACTTGCCTTGTTTTCAAGTCTGACCTGAGCTGGTTCCTTCCCTTCTGGTCTGTTGGCAAATTGCCAGACGATGTTGCAGGGTTAGGCGAGATGCTGGAGAGCATCTTTTCCTTCAGTCTGTGGTTTTGGCCTCATGGCTGGGCAGAGGGCTCTTCCCTTTGGCTGTGTCCTATTGCCCTACTCTTGACTTGAACGTGTGGTTGGCTTCGACCTATATTGGACAGCTTGAGGGTTTCTGTTTGTGCTCCTGCTCTTTGGATCTATCCAGGAAGACAGGCCGCTGGTCCCAGAAGGAGGTGGATGACAGAAATAGGGACCAGTGCTGATGAGACCCACAGACAACTCCCAGCTGATCTGTAAGACACTGAGAAGAAGGCACTATTAAATCACTCATTGTGGGTGGCAGCACAGCGCTTTAGGGCCTTCGGGTATCTCTTAAGACATACCACATAAGAATTCACTTTCCTATAGATAGGACAGATTCAAAGAGCTCATTCTGTAGGAGTCTCACAGTGGAAAGAAGTGACAGTCACCAGGCCCTGGACACCCAGGGAATGACCTATATGGCCGTGAAACCTTTCTGTTACACTTCTGGCTATAGCATCTCAGGCATGACTTGCATGGAGCCAGGATCTAGATGTGTGATATAGGCCCATCTCCACCAATTCGTGGACTTGGTTTGTGTATACATTGGGGCCTGAGACATCAGGCCCCACAAAGGACCAACCACTTTCTAAATGTGTGCCCTGTGACTATACACTCTCATTAGCGGGTCCTGTTGCATCAAGGCCGCACCTACATGCCCCTCAACATGACACACCTAAGGGCTGCATGAATCACCATGCTGAGACAGGACAGAACCTAAAAGAACAGACTCAAGTCACAGAACCAAATTCTGACTCAATGTGAGTCCCCTGGCCAGTCCTCGTTCAGATTTGGGCGATGGCAATAAAATTTCAAAGAGATATTCTTGTATAAGATCGGAAGTGGACATCCTACAAAGGATGAAACATCCCAGAGAAACAGGCCCAGATCCCCTTCTGCCTACATCTGATGAGCGAGGGGGTCTTTTCAGAGAGGAGAATGCATATAGGCAAGGGGGGAAGGGACACACAGCACAGCTTTCCAGGACACCAGAGCTCCTAAGATTACACCTGGGCCCAACTTCTCTTCTTAATACTTTCAGCACAGCTCACCCTTACAAGAGGTCAGGAGCAAACTTGTACCTGGGATACCAGATATCCAAGAAGCTTTCTCTTTTCTTTGTTTTAAATGTAATTTAACACAATGGCCTCAAAAGAAAGGTAAGGGTTGGGGGTTGGAAGGGGCAAGATGGAGGGGAGCCAATATGGGAGGAGACAGCAGGGAAGGATTGTCAATCTGAGGCGGTAAAGCAAAGCTGGAGAAAGCAGACTCTACTTCACACTGTGTGCTCTAGAGCTCATGTCGGTTATCCAGCCAGGCTGCAGAAGGAAGAGAAGGAAAGGACACGGGGGTACTTCAGAGGGACTGCCATCTTCCAACAGTATAAACTTGGTGCTTGAGACCTAACGAGCTAATGCTCGAAGTCTTAACTGCCAGTGCGGCTGTCTTAAGAGGCGGCATCTCTTTGAAAATAATTAAGGAAAAACGAGATTCTGAGAGTGAAGCGCTGGTGGGATCATATTAGTCTTCTCCCCGGAGACACCAGAGTGCTCTCACTCTCCCACGTGAATATACTCTAGTAAGATGGCCGTCCCCAAGCCAGGAAGATAACATCACAAGGAAACAGATTGTCCAGCGCCTTCATCATGGGCTTCTGGCCTCCAAGACTATAAGAAATGAATTTCTGTTAAGTCTATGGCACTTGTTATAGCAGCCCAGGATGATAGAGGTACCTACAGGTCCACAATTTCAATTTCTGCCTTTTCTTTAAACCATCTCAAGACCTGGCTCCTACGCTTCATGTGCATGCATGCGTGTATGCATGCATGTGTGTGTGTTTAAATGGAGCTACCCTAGTGCAGCCTACACAGCCTAAACAGCCTACACCTTCCAGGACTAGGAAAGCTAGCTAGCTATCAGGGAGGATGCTTCTCAGATGGTACCGACTTGGTTTCTCTCTGCTCCTCCCAGAAGTCATAGACCATCAACTAAAATGTCCAATGTCAGGTGTGGGATCCCTCCCCACAAGTTGTTTGTCAGGGGTAACTCTGAGACCTCCCACAACAATATAGGCCATTGCCACTGTCCTTAGTCATCTACCAGAACTTGATGTCACGAGCCTGTTGCTGAAGTCACCACACACTTTAGTCACAGGACATGGAGAAAACAAGTTGGTACTACGCACCAAGTCTCCTCTCTGTTGGTTAGCTTTCATAGACTAGCTATGTGGGCTGCCGGTGGGAGGTGCATCCCTCATCCTGCTGTGAACCCTGTGAACTACATCAATAATGGACATTTCCAGGCTGGAGAGATGGCTCAGAGGTTAAGAGCACTGGCTGCTCTTCCAGAGG
>LOJH01000586.1:5511-37849 GCA_001685095.1 Ellobius talpinus | reverse complement strand
GGGGGAGAGGGAGGAGTAGGGGGAAGTGGGAGAAGTTGGGGTGAGGCAATGAGAGAAGAGAGGTAGTTAAAAAGACAGAGGGGAAGGGGAGGGGTGGTGAGATCAAAATAATTATAATAAAATAATAATTGCAGCCATCACTTTCCTGTGCTCCATGCTCTACATACGTAGTGGCACTTAATCTTCACAGGAACCCCAGGAGGTGGGTATTAATATCCCCATTTTTCAGAGGAGGAAATCTAAATGCCAGAAGAGAAAGCCTTCAAACTTTCAATCTCTGCACTAATTTTCAGGCGGTAGGAACTGGGCTATAACCAAGTCGTTTCATAAGTAAATACTGGCAGCTTGATTTTTTTTCCTTTTTTTGAATTTTTAATGTTCACGATTCCAAGCCACGGGTCAGTAACAGAATACGTGGGAAGTCTTTAAAAAACACCAACGAGAGCTTTTGAAACGGCACCGCTGCAAACCGCCGCTTTCACACTGGGCTTCATTCAGAGTTCAAGGTTGTACATTTTTTTCTCCCACACAAATTCAACAGAACAAGAAACCACAGGCATTGAGTGTTTTCCAAGTCTGATCTCGGGAGTATGAACTTTTAGAAACAAGCACCAGGAGAAATTTATTTGAAAGCACTTCTCTGAAAACCCTGTAAGCTCTCCATTCCAGGCTTCCAGGCCCTTGAAGAGCTCAGGATGTTTAGCATATACCCAACCACTGGTGGCATTCAGCAAAGACTCAACAATATGGACGCTGTAGTCAATTTCCTGGTGGGTATTAGGCTTGTTAAACTCTTCCAGTTCAATCAAGTGTTTCATCCAGATCGGGTGTCACAGCCAACCATTTCCAGCCCTGTTCCCCCACAAACTCCACAGATAGCTCTGATGCTCTGGGATTGTCTGGATCCTTCTATCTCGGCTACCAGGCCACATGTGCTCCCAGCATGCGTCCTACAGGGGTTTCTCTAGAGTAAGTATCCTGAAGGAATAAATAGATAAATGAACCGCACAACCCGTCTACCTCTACATTTAGGGTTTGAGGTTTTACGAGGGTGGGAGGAGACAGTATTTAAGTTCTTTTTTTGTTCCCCATTGTATTTCAATTGAGTTTGTCAAGAGGCTCAGAGTTTTATTTTTCCAACATGAATCACTGATGATCTAACGAATTAATTACCCATCTGTCTTGCCCTGTGTGAGTGAGGTCATGGGAGAATGGCTGGGCTCTGCTGACCTCCTCTGGACTGGAATGTCACAGCCCCCGTTTAAGGACTCAAGTTCAATACCAAAATTGCCAGTTTAGGTTAGAATCAGACCTAAATGTATCTTATTATACACAGAGGCACACAAATGCAATATGTCATCTTTAATGGTTCAGAACAGAGCCTAAAAAAAATAGTGTCCTAGCCCAGATGAGTTTTATAGCCTTTGATATATGGCTTTCATTATTAACAATAATTTCTGTAACTGCATCCAAATTCTGGAAGACACACGGTGAATATTAATTTTATTTTTTTATTTATTTTCAGCTCCCAGTGGCTCCCTCTAGGGCAGACCTGCAGTCCCGTGTCTCCTCCGCCCTGAGATCTTGCATTCTCCTATGTGAGGTTCTCATGGCTCTGGGGACAGCCTGCTTGCAGGAGTATTGTGCACTGGCTTTTTCAGTTCTGCTGGAGACCAGGATCTTTGCTCTCTGGGTTTTCTTAGCTCTTTCTATTTTGCAATGATTTCCCCCCTCACATACCCTTTGTCATTATATTAAAATCTAATTGCAAGACAACTCTCCTCACCTAAGTCATCAACAAAGCCCAATTATTTCTAATGCATGCAGAAGGGGGAAAGTGCCAAACAATAAAAAGGCTTGCAGTAACCTAAGCCTTTTTCACAGTCAGGCTTCAAGTTCACATGTGAATTTATGCCAGTTTTGACATTAGCCGAAAAAATTAACAGTTCTCAAAAATGAAACTCTCACAAAAGGGGTTTTGTGTTTCAAGCAGAATAAATTATAGTGTGATGTTATTAAAACACTTAGTTGTTAAGTTGCCAAGAAAATCCAGTATATTCACACAGACTCGAGGACCTGTCTCCATGCAAAGTAATTAAATTAGATTTATGGGCTGCATTACATCAGTGTTTGATAGTTCATTTTTCCTTTCTTCATATTTTGCCCTGCTTTATTAGAGCATGTGACAGATGGTAAAAATAGTGTGAAGTTTCTTGGCCCTGTGCTAAATCCCCTTTCGGTTGTATATCTCTCTCCTGTCAGTTCTCCCCAGCGATGATAAATTAACCTCTCTCGTTGTATCCCAAGTGTGGCTGTAAAGCTCTCTTTGACACAGCGCTATCACTTCATCTTAATCTGCACTGTTTCGAGGAAAGAGGGAGATGATGCAATCGCTGCCGCGAGTTTAAAAGAGAAGATTTATTGTGTCAGAAAAAGGGAGGATGATTAATATAATACGCATCATTATATTTTTCATTTTGTCTCATTTGTTGCCTTCGCCTCTTTGGAAGTCAAGAAGTTCATGGGGTGGGCAACCTTCTAGACCGCCATTAGCCTCCGGCCCTGCCTCGTGGGCTGACCCTGGGCCCAGCAGGTAGAGGGTGACCTGCTCCCCTCGGCTCTCACCCGGCCTCTGTGGAACAGGTGATGGTTTTCTCTCTGGTGACTGGAACCAGAAGCTGCCTTTACCAAAGAAGATCAATGGTGTGCCTGTGAACAGGGGACATAAATAAGGTTGCAAGCTGTTGTTTGAGGTAGGTCAAGTCAGGGTGAACCATGAAACTAAACAAGAGGTGAGGTCATCAAGCCCCTGGAGACACCACTGGCAGGACCATAGGAAGAAACAGTGCCATAGGACTGTTTGAGCAAGAAGAAACATATTGTTGTGATTATTTCTCCTATTTATAATAAAGCTATAGTCTCTTTTGAGCTGCTCCTTGGCTGTTAATTGCTTGCATCTGTAAACTGACTTTTTATTCTGCTCAAAAGGACACTAGGCAAGCAATGATAAACTGTACATCTCTCCTCCTCTAGACAAGGGACATCCATTGGCCAACTACAGAGCCCATGTCACTTTCCCAGGACCTCCCAACATTTCGAGTACCAGATAAGGGGTTCTCAGCTCAAGGAGAAGCCCTGGCCCCTACAACAGGACGGTGACTCAGCCACAGGGAACAGAAGCATTGCTGTCACTCTGAGTGTCATTAGGGGTGTGATTGGAAAGTGTTTGAAGTTGAAAGAGTTTGTGGTATGTATCCCCAAAAGTCAATAGCCTTTGGCTACAAACCAATCCTACTGATATACAAACCTAAGTTGTTCAGTCTTTGCTCCAATTGTGGTAACTGCCTCCCAGACAACTGAACCATTTTCCTCCAGTTCTCCTCAGTGACTCTAGAAGAAACAGAGAGCAGCCTTGTCCCACATATCCTAACCTATTTCTTCCTGTCCCCACGCCTCTGTCCTTTCACTCAAGGAGGGCACAGCAGCCATATTTGTGGTCTGTGCTGTACTATGTGACCTCAGCCAGTGAATGATGGGACTAGACGTGAGTCTATCAGGCTCTTTCTCTACTAGTAATATGAAATTGAGGGAGAAAAACAACCAGTGGGCATGAAAGAGAATGAGAGAATTCAAGACAAAGGGCAACTCGCTGTTAAGGCTCCAAAATCAAGATACTACAGCAAAGGCAGATAAAGATGTTGACGAATGAAGATGAAAACTACAGCAAAGACTTCCTGGACCCTGACACAATCCCCGTACACTCCTGTTCTTGTGTCCCATGACACCCCCTAAAGCTTCCAAATAAACCACCCTCCATTGTTTTGGTCTTTAAGATTTTTTTTAATTATGTGTCTATATGAGTGCAGGTGCCCATGAAAGCCAGAAGAGGTTGTTAGATCTCCGGACTCTAGGCTCACAAGTAATTTTGATGAGCCACCCCACGTGGGTGCCAGGAATCAAATTCAGATCCTCTGCCATCTCTCAGCCCTGCTCTTTGTTCTTAAAGTAAAGCTCATTACTTCAGTGTTTTCCGTAGCTGTCTTCAGGTACCTCTGTTTCCTACAAGGCCTTAGCATAATTCTTCTTTTCCACCCAGGCTAATTTCTTTTGCATGCCACAACCATGCCTTGGGCATGTCTAAGTTCTCAATGTGCTGACGTTGGTTCCTTTACCCAAAATGTTCTCTCTCCTTTTCTCAGAACCAATCCTGCCTGAATCAGGTGCTCTAAAGTTTGTTAATGACCGTTCCCTTGGGTTTCTCTTAGATACTCTATGAAACAACATTTACAACTAATTATATTCTGCAATATGTGTTACATTGTACTGTAATGTTACCTTGTCTCCCTGACCCCTTCATTGGGCAAAAAATTTCAAGTTCTTGAAGGTCAGCAATGAGCCACACTGGTATTGTGGTCAGTGCTAATAATATAGGGAAGTTTCCCTCAGATGGATTCCTACATCTAGCAAGGCTGGGTAAAGGGACACAAAAAGCAGGAAGGCTGTAGTTTAGATGTAGCCAGAAGTGGTCTCTGTCTCTTCCTTTTCTCCCCAGCAGAATGGAGTTTCTTGTCTAAAGTGAACAGGGTGTGTGACCACATGTTCAGCAGGAAGAGAGAGCAAAGGCACTGCCCTGGGATATGGGAGCCCTGCTCCCATTCGCAAAAGGATCTAATTTATGGCTGCCAGAAAAAAAGTAGGGTCCCCTAGCAGCCATCTAGGGTGATATGCATCAACCCAAACTTTGGATGAACTAAGCATGATTTCAACTTAATTTCAGAAATCTAAATATATGGAATGCATTAGCTGATTTTATTTTTGGCAGCAGACTTAACCATTCTAATCATGTTTTGCTCCAGCGAATTTTAAAATTAGTTTGCATTTCCTAAGCACACATCAGCTGAGTGAGGGCCGGGAAGGAGGGAAAGAGAGGGGGATGCAAGGAGAACACTTGGTGGATATTAAAACTTTCTTGGCAGATGCTTCAGCAAGTGGGTAATCCACACAAGATATGTGGAAGCCCTACTAGAAATGACTTCTTGGGCCTGGAAGAATGTGGTTATAAAAATCAACATTGGTCCACTAAGTCAAAGGAAGCAGTGGAAAAGCATCTTTTACTACCTGTGCTTCTTTTGGGAAAAGTTCTAAGTTAGATACAAATTCAAATTTTCTGTGCAGTAGTAAATTGCCTCTACTTATTTGTAGAGTTGCTCAATCTGTTATTCTATCTAATGAAGTAGCAATACTAGTGATTGCAAAAGTCTGTTCCTTCTGAGAGCTCAGTGTCCTTCAGACATCATTTCTGCATCCTTGGTTAGACCTGAGAGGTCGGGCTAAGCACGAGTCAAAAGATACTACTACAGTAATAGAGATTACCATCTGTAGGATTGTCTACTGTGCAACAGAAACCACGTTCTATACAGGGCATCCCCATCACAATTCTGAAAGTTCTGTCGATTAGTTTCCCTCATTGTATATTTGGAGAAACTGAGTCAGGACATTCAGTACACTGGGTGTAGTCATACAGCTAGAAAGTGGCATTGTGTTGCCTAAGCCAATACTAACTTGTAGTGCTACTTCCCAAGAAATACAGGTTGTGCTTTGGCCTGAGCAGTGGGTCAATGATGTTGCAATCACAAATCCCTTTTAGGGGTCGGGGAAGGAATTGAAGAAAGCAAAAGCAGAATGCTACTCAGGGCTCCTAGGATTCCTGTGCAGACTCTTGATGAAAGCATGGTTCTTTGGAATCTAACAAAAGGTGAAGGATTCTAGAAATACATAGGACTTTGCAGCCTCTGGAGTTGCTCTGAACCAGTTTTGAAGACAAAGAAACAACACACCAGGCAACATACTCTGTGTTTCATGTCATGAGCTTCTGCTTTTGTATGACACTGGGCCAATGGTAGGTAGAAGTTTAGATGCTCAGGGGAACCTCATCACAGGAAGCATAGGAGAACCTATAAGGAATTGTGTGTGATTAACCCAACATTGAGTTAAAGACTGTCTAAAGAAGAAAAGAATAACCGGTATGTAAGTTACCTGTGTTGACCACCTTTCATCTCTGGGGCAAGTGTGAGATACTTACAGGAGATAGGATTTGTGTGACCCAGTCTCAGCCCATGGTGGCTCCACTCATCTGGACCTGATATGAGGCAGGGGCATCATGGCAGAGAGGACAGCCAGGAAGCAGAGAAAAGGTTAGAAAGCCACGAGAGAAGATACAGATCCCAAGACAAGAGCCACACCTCTGAAATTCTCTGTAATTTCTCAAGAATACCATAAAATTCTGCATCTGTCAGGAATGTACACCCTGTATAGGTCAGCACCAGCATCCTTTAATCACTTCCCAACATTTAGGATGCAAAGATTTCAACCATGAGGCTTTGAGGAGTCATTTCATTTATAAACCCCAAGACCATCATTATGACTTGACTGTCTTAGGGGTTCTACCACTGTGATCAAACAGCATGACCCAAAGCTACTTGGGGAGGAAAGGCTTATTTCATTGCAAAGCTTGCAGTCCGTCATCCAAGAAAGTCAAGGGCAGAAACCCCAGGCAGAAATTCGGAGGCAGGAACTGAAGCAGAGGCCATGGAAGAACACTGCTTACCAGCCTGCTCTTCATGGCTTGTTCAGACCGCTTTCTTAAAGTACCCAGAACCACCAGCCCAGAGGGGCACCACTCACAGGGAAATGGTACCCGTACTGACCATCAATCAAGAAAATGTACAGGTTGGTGGTCATTTTCCCAGTTGAGGTTTCGCATTTCCAGATGACTCTAACTCATGTTGAGTTGACAAAGAACTAGCCAGCACAGTGGCAAGCCACCTAAAACGATCAATTTAATAAGGGAAAAGATTCATCTTCATTTACGTTTCTAGTGGTTTCAAATGATGATTGCTGGGCCCTGTTGCCTTTGGGTCTACAGTGGCACAGTGCATCATGGGTACTCAGGTGCTTGGCAGAACAATAGGAGACCAAGAGACAGAGAGATATAGTCCAGGATCCCCTTATTACAACACGTTCCTAGGCATCTCCTTCTTCCCACTAGGCCCCACCATGATGGGTTTCACCTCCCCCCAGTCGTGGCCCAGCTTAGGAACCCAGTTTTTACTACATGGGTTTTCCAGGCACATTTTAGATCCAAACTGTAGGATTCGACGTTTCACAAAGAAACAGGACCACGAAAGGAGTATATGCTGTGCGTGTATATAAAAGTAAAGAGGCCTATTGAATTGGTTGAAACTACAGAGAAGGACAGATGGACTATCTAAAGCCCCAGGGCAGGCCAGCAGGCTAGAGACTTGGGTAGGAAGTGACGCTGCTGTCTTGATGCAGAAATTCTTGCCCTCCAGAAGCTCTCACTGTTTGCTCTTCCAGCCTTCTACCTTTGTGGTCCAACCATATTATTGAATATAACTCCTTTCATATGAAGTCAAATGATTATAGGTATTAAACAGATCTACAAATACCTAGGTTAGTGTTTAACTGAATGACTGGGTTCTGTGGCCTGACCAAGCTGACATAAAATAAACTATCACAGTTGGATTTCCCTAGTACAGGTTTTTCCACTGTGTTCTCTTCTAATAACTATACATATTTTGCATAGTTATAAAGACTATATTATAAGAATTTACTACTTTTATTACACATATAACACATGTTCATTATAGAAAATTTGTATACATAAAAATTTGCTGTTCTAATTTCTTATTTGCAAACTCTTTCTCATATTTATGAGGCTATTTCTCTTGGGAATTTTAGACATGAACTCCTTCATTCTTTTCTTGTCTGTCATGCTTATGATGCCCGGTAATTACCAGGTGTTCATATATATTGTTCAAAAGAAATGGTTTTTGATGCCTAGTGCCAGCATTTATTATTTGTAATAACTGCATAATAGTCAGAATTGTCTGCTAAAATTATTGTGAAGTGTTACTTATTATTAAACATGTAGATGGTTTTCAAATGTGCTTCTGTGGGTTTTAATCCCCGGCCCTAAAATAAGTCTTCCTTCTGGTAACTTCTGTGTCACATACATTCTCCTTCTATTTGAATAATTCAGGAAAACTTATTTATTTGATCTTAAGTAATCACACTGGTTAATCAAAGCACTAATTAATTTAGGGAAAGTATAGGTTTTACAGTGATTGGCAGGTCCATTGAGCCTTATAACAATATCTGGAAGTCACATGGTTGTTTATGACACAAGCTGAGCTTTGACTAGCATGTGTCTTAGTCACTGTTCTGTTGCAATGAAGAGACACCATGGCCACAGCAACTCTTATAAAGAAAAGCATTTAATTAGGGGGCTTGCTTACAGTTTCAGAGGCTTAGTCCATTATCATCATGGTGGGAAGTGTGGCAGTGTACAGGCTGCCATGGTAGCAGCTGGGAGTTCTACATCTGGGTCTGCATCAGGAAGAGACTCAGGACTTGGTGTGGGCTTCTAAAACCTCAAAGCCCGCTCCAGTGACAGATTTCATCCAACAAGGCCACACCTCCTAATCCTTTGAAATAGTACCACTCCCTGGTAACTAAGCATCAAATCTATGAGCCTAGGGGCCATTCTTATTCAAACCACCACAAGTGATTCCAAGACTTCTCTCTATCACAATGGGACTGCAAGTTACCATGAACATTTCCCAGGTCTCTCTGGCCATTGGCTTCCCACTACATTTTCAATGAGTAGCAGGCCAATCCAGAGGAAGAAGAAAGAAAAGTCATGTCTTCCCCCGAAGACCCCTGAAAGGCTCTGGTTTTCCCTCATGCATGTCTCCTACCACCTGACCCAACCCTGCTGCTTCTGCTGTGGTCCCATGTGGCAGGCAGTGATCTCTCCTCTGGCATCTGAGGGCAGCAGACCCTTCTCTCCAGACCCTGTTCCCATTACCTCCTGTGACCATGTGACTTCACCATCCCATACCCAGGTAGTGGGTTTATAGAAACAGCAGCAGTGTTTCCTAAACTCCGCTTCCCATATTACACCTGCACAGCTGGATTTCTATGGGTATTTCTCAAAGACGGGTTCACGGTGCAAAGCATTCAGGAGATGCGAGAATGGACAAAGTTCAGCCGTATGACTGTAGGACCTCTTGGAGCCCAACATACATGAATGCTAATATTAAGGCACACATTGAATCTCTAAGAGTTTTCCCACTTTTTTCAGTCATGTAGCCATGGTATGTTGTTGTATTATCTAGGGACAATAATCTTCCAAGGAAATGCTTATCAATACTTTTATCAAGAAGAGAACAAGAGGTTATTGATGAAGACTAAACTCTTATTTGTAGTAAAAACTAGATAGTCCCAGTACTCTGAGTTCCAATTACATTGGTATATATTGGACAGCAAAGTTTATGTCAGAGGTGGGCTCCTCTTCTCCAGAGATGCAGTGATCATCCACAGCCAGCACAGGACGTGGTTCCAACCTAGGCAATGCTTCCTTCTGCTCCTCCAACCACAGCATCAGGCCACCTTCCAGAAACGTCTTCTACACCCTGGCTTCCAGAGCTCATTGAGAGGAAGGTCATTTTTAAGAATGAAGTTGTCACTCTATGCAGTTTCCTTTCTTTTCTTGGGAGGTTAGACGGGGTCATTTGTAACAATACAAGCTGAGCCTTAAGCAGAAGTTTCTGGAAAACAAAGGAGCTGACCAGCCCACTGGGCCAGGCTCCTAGGAGCTGGAAGAGGGAGCTGCTGAGGCACCAGAAAGTGTGTTCTCTTTCTCCCTCCCTCTCTTCTTATGTTGCACCCACTTCTCTCTCTCAGGCTGTCTATCCCCTTTCCCCAGCAACCTGACTTTGCTGAAGTCCAGTGCACACATGGCTCCTGCTGGCTTACCGAGGCTTGGCTCCTCTCTGCCGGAGTTGCTTGCTCAGTCTCTCTGCTTTCCTGTGGCTTAATTCCTGCTAGTGGTTTCATTTCCTCCTGTGCTCAACAAAATGCTGACTGGGCCTCCATCCCAAACCTGAAGCCAGTATTGTTATAAAATTAATAATAGTAGTAGTAGTAGTAATAATAATCTTGAGTGATTCAAGAATTAAGTTCTTTCACAAGAAGAGTTTTTTTGTTTTGTTTTTTCAACTTCCAAAGTAAAGTTTTCTTAAAATTCAATGTAAACTACTCCTTGGCATGGTCTGTTTCTCTTCTACACTGCCCAATGGCAGCTTCTGTAATGCTCCATCTTGGTCTCAGGAAGTCCCGCCCTACCTCCCCATCTGCTTCCTCCTGCTCTCATCTCTACTGACAATGATTCCCCCTGGAAAACTAAATGTGACCTCATGACTCAGGACCACCCCATTGCAAGCCCTTGGGACAGCATACTCGGCTTTAAGTCTGTTGGAGAGTTCTTCCCCTTGTTAGTGCGGTGGGGGAGGCCAGAGGACACAGCTTGTTTCCCTATCATCGTGCCTGGTACAGGTTGCACCCATCGAAAAATCCTTGCTGCCTCCACTCAGCCCTCAGCAAGCATACTGTTTATTTCTCGGCTTTCTAATAAAACGACATGCTCTTGTTTCAACACTTCGTGTTCCTACTTCATGGGTGTAATGTCCTCTTTAGTTTTCTCAAGTGCATGAGATACATTGTTTTTGTTTTAAAGGCCTGAGCTGCTGGTTCATTATAATTGTGTTTTTCCTTCTTTGTATGAACTAGCTTGTTTATACTGCTTATTTTTATGGCTTTTCTCTAACGTTTGGGATTTTTTTTCCCGTTCAGCATTTATGTTTTAAGGCAGAAGTTTCTTCCATGTTACTAGACTTGCTGTCTCGGGGCAGGGGGCAGTTGTTGACTCAACTCACGCCTAAAATTCTACAACATTTTCTTCATCCACTTTGCCTGAAGTTGTTCCCAGAAGAGCTCCAGGTGGCAGGCGGAACATGCAGTGTTCTTATCTGCAATTGTCCAGTGAATAAACTAAATAGCTGAGATAGTATCTTCTCTAAAAGTTTGCATTTGATAAACTAGCAAAACCAGACTCATACCTGACTGCCCGATTTCATAGCCCACATTCTTAACACCACATTCAGCTGCCCTTCCCGTGGATCTGCTCAGAGATCAGCATTTCGGTAAGGACTTCCAGCTGTATGTGAGCCACCCCTCCCACCCTGTGCCAATAGAAGCAAAGGAAACCGTTTATGACCCAAAGGCCAGAACTTGACTTTGCAGCCTGACTACCACGCTCTCAGAATTCTCTTCCTATATCTCCTGCTTCTGCATGTGTTGGGGTCATCCGGTTCTACGAGTTGTATTCTCTGCATGGAAGAGGACATGGCCTCCAGGAGCCCAGGATACACATCCCAAGAGTTCTGCCCACCCACCCACCTATGCACAGGAAGTCTGGCCGCTATCCCAAACAATCACTGTAGTCATGGAGATAAGGTATTTTCTTTGGCCTTATCTAGGCTACAGGCCCACCTCTGGTACTAGAGAGCAGGGTCTGAAGGTTGTCTCACTCCCCAAATCATGAGTGACATCTCAGAAAGGCAGTTTCAGTCTGTACTGATGACAGTAGGCAATCCGGAGAGTGGCACAGATAGGAATGCCTAGCAGCAAACAACCCCAGTTGCACGTTAGGAACATGGGTCATGCTATAGCTGGTGTGTGGGTGACATGTGGCCTGAGGAGTTAGACAGAGTCCAGGTTCACATCCCAGTGCTATTGTTTAAGAGTTGGATGACCCTAGATGATATATTTAACTAGACTAGAGTATTTTTTATCCACAATTTTCCATTACTTTTTCTTGTAGGTGGACTTACCAACTGGCACATGTTTAGATACCATGTAGAAATTTTTTGCCACCGTTATCTTTCCTTTTTGCTAAACTCCAGTTGACATCAGATGGGGCGTGTGTGCAAAACTCTGCTTGCACTTGAGGATTCCTTGCCTTCCCTTCTGCTCGTTCTCCATCAGTGGCTTCTGTCACCAAGAAAGGGACATCCAGCCCCTTCCCCAGTCGCTCTGGGTCGCAGAGACCTGCTTTCTTTCCTCGGCAGCACCACTACCTGAAAGCTCTTTGGTTGTTTACGCATCTAAATTCTAGAACAAAAAGGTACACCTCCTTCTGTGCCCATGCCCTCCTCCTCTTCCTTCTCCTCTTTCTTGATTTCTTTTTTATTTATTATTTTGAGACCTGGTCTTGCTATGGAGCCCAGGGTGGGCTCAACCTCCTTCCCATAGCATGGAGATGAGAAACCTCGAGCCTCTTTGCTTAGTGGATAAAAAATGAAAGACAAACCAACTGACCTGGAGATTTCCACTTTCAATCATGCCTCCCTCACACTCATCTGGACTCGATTCTCTTCCCGCAGCCAGAAGCCCTCTATGCACGTGGGGATGCTCCATGTTCACGCTTGTGTGGAGGAAAGTAACACATGGACCAATGGCACAAGCTGCCATTCTGCCCTTCCTGCTGGCATGCTGCATGGCAGGGGCCTGTGTGAGTCCCTGGCAGTAGAGAGAAGCAATTATCTACTTGCCCGTGGCACTGGAGTGCTATTTAGCTGTGGTTCTGGGATTGGGAGGCATCACTTCGTTTCTGAAAGCTGAGCTCTGACTGAGAGAGGAGGAGGAAGCCTCTGATTGCAAGGCTGGAAGGCTGGCACACCAACCTCACCTCCCATTGATGTCTTTTGCTGCATCCCAAGTAAGGATGGCAGCCTGGGTCAAGTTCCCTCCTGGCACCCTGCTTCACTTCTAAGTTTCCCAGTGTGACCAGCTGTTGTCTCTGATAGGACTGGAGAGTTATAGGGGCTGGATTTGTACCCTGACTCTGCTTTTTCCTAGACACATGACTCTGAGAGGGAGAATTCCAAACTGGGAGGCAGACACCTCCTACTGCCTGACCACATCCATTACTGTCTTCCCTTCTTTTCTTCAGTCGCTAGGAGGGAAAGGGACACGGGCTAAGGAGGCATTGGTGAGGACTGGACCCTATAGACCACGTAAAATCACCAGTCTGTCCTTCCACACATCAGGTACTCAAATGCCCAGAGTTCCTGGCATCTCTAGCTGCCCCTTACCTGACAGTGAGCAAGTTCTCTGGAGAAAAGGAATGATTGGCACTTATGGAGAAGCCCCATGTGGCAGAGCCTGCACTGGGCACTGTTCACGGACTGCATCTGCTTCCCCAGTTATGCAGGGAAGGAGCAACAGGCAAGATCCTCAAGTTTAACCTCCTCCATTCAGAGAGGATAGTCAAGGACAGCCCCTGTGAGAGACTAGGGGGCTTGCTCCAAGGAGCCGCAAAACTCCAGGGGTGCTCAAGATGACCTGGGACACAGGCGCTGTGAGATTTTCCCAGAAGGTCATGGGGTCCTCATAACTTTGGAGGCTCCCGAAGCCCAGTGTGTCATCAGAATGTAACAGCTGCACTGGGATCCTACAGATGCCGATCTATTAATATGATCTCGAAGTAGTTTTTCATTTCTCTCAATGTTTCTATTCCACACTCCCACCTGCTACCCAGTCTTCATAGTCAAACCACATGTCCCAGGCATGCGCACTTTTACCTTGGTAGCACAGATAATCTGGTTGTACCCATTTTTACCTGGGTACTATGTATAGTCTTGGCATCATTCACTGGATAGGAAGCAGGCCATGAGTGAGTGCCGTCATCCTATTCCAGGTCCAAGGTAGACGGCCTCCGTGAGCATCAGCCACGAGCTTGGTGACAGGCCACAAACTGAGTCCCAAGAGCACAGGAAGCCTGCTCAGCCCTGCTTTTGACATAGTTCATTACCTGGGTCAAAAAGGAGTGTCTTTCGTGGACTCCCTAAATGTGCGGGATGGAGAAGAGCATTGTGGGTGGAGAGGCCACGGTCACTGATCTGAGCATCTGCGAGCATTTGAATCTGTTTGTTTTGTTTGTGGTTCTGACACAGTATCAGGATGGCCTCAGACGTGATGCCCACCCTCCTCTGCTCCCTACACACACACCTTTGAGCTCTGTGCCTGCGTTAATACACAGAGAATGAGCTTGTCTCCAGCTTCTAGCAGTAGCAGCAGTGATTGATGGTCACAGTGACCGTTTTCTGAAGCCCTGTATATCTTTAATGCGTTTACGTCATTCTCATTTAGGCTTCACAACAGCCCCAGAGCACATAGGAGGAAACAGACTCTGAGAAGGCGGTAGCCTAAGATTATCAAGCAAATGCACATTGGAGCAGGAGTGGAGCCTAGGCCGCAATTCCAAAGGCTGGATTCTCTCTCCTGTGTCCCTGACGCTTCCAAAAGAGGAATGGAAAAATCTTTTCGAGCTCTACCTGGTGGAGGCTGGCCTTCTCTCAGAGCCCTGTGGAGAATAAAGGGGAGCCAGATAACTCCCCCCTCAACACCCCCCCAGCTATAGCAGTGCTTTCTGCTGAGTCCTCAGAGAGGCCATGCCCAGGTCTACCTATGCACGTAGAACCAAAGGAGGTCTTCCCTCCTCTCCTGACAAAGTATTTCAGTGTTTGTGGGGGTTGGAGGAATACGTTCAGCCCAGACCCGGCCCGGCTGAACCCTTCCTTTCATTCTGCCTTGCTTTCTGGCCTCAGATGCTGTTTAGCCTCTGCAAGAGTCTTGGGGGTTTCTTTACCTGGAGACCTCCCTTCCTTCTTCCTTCCCTCCTTCCTAGCAGGCTCCCTTCTAGCCCTCCCTTTGGGCAGCTTTCCCTGGTTTCTTTACCACAGGAAACTTAGGCAGGCTGGGAGTTACTCCACCTACTTTCCCCCTCCCACCTCTGCTCTTCCCAAACCTGGGGAAATTATTTTCCTCTCGCCCCCCAGGGCTTCTCCCTGCTCCACTTCCCTAGTCTTCACAGAAGAGGCTGCGGGTTGAGGGTTTTCCATTCCATTTCATTTTTCATCATTTTTACCCCTTTCGGATGGTTCGCATCTGAGGGTCTCGGTGGATTAACTGGCCAATCAGATTTCATTATGAGCCCAAGTAGTTCTTATCATTAAACCTGTAATTTATTTCTTCTGTGTTTCATAAAATGTGAAATATTACCATTCTCCAGGAGCTTGAAGAGAGCAGGGATGCCCCATTAAGTTCGACACTGCTCCTCCATAAGAGGCCCTAATTATATGTGAATTTTTTTTAACAGCTAAGTTTCTACTTGCAGATGCTAACAAAAGAAATAAGCTTTTAATCCAAACATAATTAATATGAATTACCTCCCTAGCACACACTGGCTTTGCACCATTAAACTTAATTTTTGTTTTGCATGGTAATTGTGTTATCATTGCCGTTTATAGGAGAACTCGGGGACCCTTGCTTTGTTTTCAGGCAAGACCAAAGGGACTGGAAATGACTTCCTGCCCCTGTGTTAGTCTGAAGTCTGCTCGCCAGCTTCCTGACTGGTCCCTTCTAGACCCTATGGCTTGAGGGACCTAGAACCATGAGCCACGCTGTTAGCCACAGGCCAGGTCTTTGCTGCCCTGGGGATGGGCTGAGCCAAGACTGATGGCATCATTAGCATCATTGTCATCATTGCCATCATCATCATCATTGTAATTACTGTTATTGCTCCTAATAGTAATAAATACCACACAATTTCTCTGTAGCATGTGTGTTCCGGCTACTCTGCTATTGCTTATTTCTTCCAACTCTCTGGGGACTATAGATTTGAATTATTTAGTCAAAGCCCCTAGAAAATCTTAGATGGAACACCAAAGCCCCAGGTTTTATTAAGTTCCCATTAAAGGGCCAGTGGTAAGGCAAATAATTGCCTTGTGTACATGAAACTTTGGGTTCAATCCCCAGCACCTCACACACACACACACACACACACAGACACACAGACACACACACACACACACACACACACACGGAGGGAGAGAGAGAGGTTGGTTCCATAAAATTTTTCTTTAATAAAGACTGGGATCAAGGCTGATTTTTCTTTCATCTTTGACCTCTCAGCCTTGGCCTTTTTATATCCCACTCTGATAAGTATATTTTTTTCGGACTGAAAAAGAAAGCAAGAATGCCCTTCATTCATTGAGGAATTGTTGGAAATCTACTTTGGACTGGGTATGGTCAAAAATGACCTCTGAGATTACAGAATTTACCATCTAGTTGGGAGAAAGAGGATGTGTCAAATCGTGGCAGCAGATGGTAATGCCGAGGATGTCAATAGTGTGTCTGTGCAAGAGGAAGTGGAGGAAAAATCAAAAAAGCTCTCAGGAAGCATCTTGTGAGAACAAGAGCTTGAGTGGGCCTTTGAGTATGAGCAGGGGATGGAGGTGACTTGGAGAAGTGGGTGGAAAAGGCTGCAGGGAACACGACACCCATCCAGTCTAGAGTGGTAGGGAACCAGGCTAAGGCAAGCCAGGGAGCAGCCAGAGACAGGCTAGGAAGGTCGTCTGGAACCAGAACACAGAGCATCCTGAGTGCTAGCCAAGGTGACAAGACTTCACGAAATAAATTTTAATTTATTTATGTTTATTTTATGTGCTTTTCATGTGCTTTGCCATGGGTGGCAGGTTCCCTGGAACTGGAATTATAGGCAGTTGTGAGTTGAACCTGGGTCCTCTGAAAGAGCAGTCAGTGCTCTTAAGCACTGAGCCATCTCTCCAGCCCCTCAAAATAGTTATTAAACAGTAGTGAGATGGGGTGGATGTCCTAAAAAGTGGCATCTTCAGCTGGCCAGTCTATTAGCAAACCGAGGGAATCTTACATTAAAAGGCCTGGGGGCATGGAAACCAGGAAATCATGGCAGCAGCATGATAGAGTGTCTAAATAGTATTAGAAAAAGAAAAAATGCCTAAAAGAATCCATATAGCTTGGAAAGAGAGAGAGATGAGAGAGAGCAAGAGCAAGAGTGAGAGCGAGAGCGAGAGAGAGAGAGAGAGAATGCAGAGGACAGAATAGCTGGTAACTCACATTTGTTTTCTAATAAAAACTGTCACTAGGCTCCTGCAGTGACTCAGATCTTGGCACAATTATGGTTTGCCTATCACAGACCAGTACCTGAAGCCATTTGCTTCTGCCAGCTAGTGACACTGTTAGCATTTACAACATCCACATAGTTGTACAAGATGCAGAACTGCATATATTATACGGCTGGACCAAGGAAAGATGACACTGAGAAGTTCAGAAATATTTGGAGTATGACATTTTTCAGTGGTCAAGAGCAACCACTGGCTTACCGGTCCTTCTCTTCGCAATATTGTTTTAAAAGTTATGATGGCAGGGCTGGGGCTGTAGCTCAGTCAGTGACGTGCTAGCCTTGCAAGCATGAGGACCTGAGCCCAATCCCTAGGACCCCCCCATATAATAGGCTTCCAAGGGATGACAACACCCAGGGTTTTCCTCTGGCTTCCACATGCATGTGCATCCAAGCACACATGCACATGCACACACACTATGATGATGACAATATTAAGTAGCACCAGGTAAACCTCACAAGCAGTGACAAGGCCATATGCCTCCTCAAATGCTAAAACCTTGCAGCTGCAGGGGACCCCTCCTCTTGACCCTCTCACTGTCCTGTGTTTGTCCAGAGCACAAAGTGGAGCCCCTGTTGGCAAGCGCACTGAACCCTAAGAGCAGAAAGGGTTTGCTGGAACATCTACCATGGCAGTGACTCCATTATTCCCCATGGTCCAACTACAAACAATTGGATGCTCCATCCTCTAGAGAGGTTCTGACTTCAGGGAAAAGCATTCTGTGAAAGCAAAGCTTATGCATGACCCGGAGCTCTGCACAGGAACGAAGATTTAGATTAACTCAAAGACCCATCTACAAACTGTGTCCTTGCTCCAAAACAGCCCAGGGAAGCTCTGTAGTGTAGTCAATACGAAATTTTCAACCTACTAAAAAGGAGGGAAGAGAATATCGAATATGACCCGTTAAATAACACAGGTAAGAATAAAAAAAATTGAAAGGGGGTGAAAGACTACAACCAGTGGGGGAAAGGCTGCCACACACAGGGTGGCCCACACAATGGAAGTAAATTGATCAGTGGGGCAGCCTGGTGCTCTGGCCTGTACAGTATGATGTGGAATTTCCCAGGATACCATGCATGGTGGCTGAATGAGAAACTGAGTTAAACAGCTGAGATCCAGCAAATGCCCAACCTATGGCATTCTAGTCAGACACTGATAAGCCCTGCAACCACTTGCCAGCGGTCCATAATGTGGACAGGAACATGACCTGTGGGGCTAAGCACCTGCAGAACCAGAATCTAAGTGCTGAAGGCCTGGGAGGAAGGAGGAAGGAGAGCTGAGTAGACCTAACGATTGATTGCCCTTTCTTGAGATCCAATCCCAACTGCTCTTCTCCAGGCTCCATGAAGAGTGAAGATCCAGCAGGGTTCTCCCTGAAATGTAGCAAGAATTCTTCAAGTCCAGATTTGTCTCCTTGGCAGCCTGGATTTTTAAAGCTAATAAAAACCAGTTTTCTTCTCTGGGTTGTTTGAGGTCTTCTGCCTGTCTCTCATACCCAGAAAATAGTTTCCTTCTAGGTGGCAACTTGCTTGGGCCACACTGTTTTTGACACTTGATATCCCGGACACCCCAGGAGGTAAAGAAAGGAAGTGACCTTGAGTGTACTTTAAGCCTATCCCTCTACCTCTGGGCATCGCAACTATGGAAAACCAGTTTCTAAACTTGGTTGGTGTGATGCTTAATTTTAATTGTCGACTTGATGGCTCAGAGTTCAGTAAAGCACACCTCTGGGTGTTTCCAGTAATGATGGGATCACGAGGACTCTGACCTAATCAACAGATGACTACTTGATGGAAAGTGTCCTGGCATGATTGGGGAGCAATGAAAGGGGGAGGAGGTAGGGTGTAGTTGGATGAAGTAGATCACCGGAGGGCTGGATCTTGCCCTGGCGTCTTCCTGTATGCTTGCTTTCTAGCTCCCATGAGCCCAAAAGTAAACAGTCTGACAATTGCTTCTGATGTCATGGTGTTCTGCCCATGCACACGGGGCCAAGCTGCCATGGCTTTAACCCTCTGAGACAGCCAAAATAAACTCTTTGACCTTAATTTGTTCTCATGGGTGTCTTTGTCATCCAGGCAAGAAAAGTAACTACTACAGTTCCCATTGCCAGTGGGGACACAGCCCACCTGGAGAGAAACCTCCTCCAAAAATACCTTCAAACATATCCTACCTTCAACCTTGCAAAAACCTCTTCCGGGCTCAGCAGGTAAAGGCATTTGCTGCCCAAGCTTGATGGTCTGAATTCAATTCCCAGGACCCACATGGTGGAAGGAGAGAACCTCCCTCGGTAAATTGTCTTCTGGCCTGTGCATGTACACACGGACACAGACACACACACACAGATAGATAGATACACACATGCATATGCACACACATACACATGCATGCATATACAGACACACACGCAAGACATACACACACAGAGACAGACACATATACACACAGAGAGACACAGACACACATGAAGACACAAATATAATGCAAAAACTTCATTTTTAAATAACCATATTTAAAGTCCTTTTGAAGGGAAGTAAATAAATGAGTGAAATATAAAGAAGAGCTAAAAATAAGGAAAAGATATATCGAAAGGAGGCTACAGAAAGTCTCACCATAGTATACACAAAGAGCTAGAGAAACCAGGCTAACTCCTGGACCCTTGAGTGGGGGCTCCTATCTTCTTCCAATCCTGAAAGGTGTTTTGCCAGAAGGTGGAGAATATGGCCAAAAGAAAAGAAAGGTCTATTTGGCTCCAAGTTACCAACCCGAACTGTTGGTCTCACAGGCAGGAATAGCTTTATTCAAGGTGAGAGCCTGGCTGTTGACATCTGTGAAGAAAGACTCTCTAAGCTGGAGGCATCACGGGATGAGTGTCAAGACTTCCATCCCAGCTCTGGACACAGAGGAGGACTCGGAACGGAGGACAAGTCACCTGACCTCTCTGGCTTGTCACTCAGCTGTGAGATGGGGAGCAAACGGATGCCAACCTATGATGAACCGCCACGAGGATTGGTGAAGCCGCTGTGTGCAGAGATCTGGAGAGGTCCTGGCACACCCTTCACCATTATATAAGTATTTTCTAGTTCATTTGGTTTTCATTTGTTTTGGATTGGTATAGGAAGTAATAGGCTGCATTATGGCATTTTCATATAATGCTGGTTTTTATTCCTCCTCCTCTTCTTCCCCATTCATCCTCTTCCCCACCCCTCATACCTGCCCATGCCCCGCGTTCTCCCTCCCATTACGTGCATCCTGTTACCTTCCTGTCTTCCTTAGGACCACTTTTTCCTCTCATGGAGCGTTTCCAGTTGCATGGCCTACAGCCACACTCACACACACAGAGAGACGAAAGGCTCAGATCTGTACTGAGAGGCAACAACTGGTTTCATTTTGGAAGTGGAGAGCTAGGCATTTTCCAAGTTCATGTTCATACTCTGAAATTTTCATGATATTGCTAGGATTATTAGTCAGCCAGCACACTCTTCACTGATCGCATGTACCATTGAGCTGTATGGACATCTCCCTGGTAGAAAACAAGCACACTGGGAGGGGCAAATAAATCAAAACACAATGATGTGGGGAAATGCCATAATGAAACCCATCACTTTGCATGTTGATCATAAACATGAATTTATAAAAAGAAAAGCAAACACACTCTGAAACTTACATTATAAACTTGCTCATGCAGAGATCTTTGTAAATTATTTAGTAAACTAATATATGATTATTGAAGACTTTCTGAAAAAGACACAAAATAGGAAAATATTTTACTGCCATTGATACTCATGGTTCCTACTTACATTTTTTTTCATTTTTGTCTTCTACTCCTTTCTCTGTATTTTGATGGATATTTTAGCCTATTAACCATTTGGTGTGTCACCATCTCCCAAAACTGTGCCATAGAACACTAATGCCCAAGGGGACCACAGAGATGTCTCAACAGTTAAGAGCCCTGACTGCTCTTGCAGTGACCCAGTGTTCAATTTCCAGCACCCATGCGGTAACTTATAACTGCCAGTAACTCCGCTTCTGGGGGAATCCAACATTCTTTTCTGGCCTCCATGGACACCGAATGCATGTAGTAATTACACACATCTAATGCAGACAAAAACACTCACATACATAAAATAAAAATAAAAAGCCTTTTAAAAAGGACATTAATGCACAAGGATGGTGAAAGATGTTGAGGATGAAGGACTCCAGGTGATATGCATAGGTTAAAGCACAGAACTTTCCAGAACTTAGGTGCTGATTGCACAAGAAGCTCTTCAGGAAACCAAGTATTTCCCATACAAACACACCCTTAGAAAGTGCGTGTGCGTGTGTGTGTGTGTGTGTGTGTGTAGGGACAGAGATAGATAGATAGATAGATAGATAGATAGATAGATAGATAGATAGATNATAGACAGACAGACAGACAGACAGACAGACAGACAGACAGACAGATAGATAGAATCAGGATCTCACCATGTAGCCCTGGCTGGCCTGGAACTTGCTCTGTAGCCCAGGCTGGCCCCAGACTCTCTGAGATCCACCTGCCTCTGCCTCCAGAGTACTGGTATTAAATGTATGCACCACATGCCTGGCTGATAATTTCAACGTCTTATTGAAACTATTTCTACATCTTTCATAAGATTCTTTCATATCCTTTTAAACTGCTTTATAATAAACCACTGAGAAGACGTGTCCCAGATTCCTTAACCATTCCGTTTGTATTCTATTAACTTCATCTTTGTGGTAACAAATTAAAAACAAAGCTTCCCTGAGCTTTCACCTTGCAGGCTGATGAGAAGGTGGAAGCATGTTCAGGTTTCTGTGTTCCCAACAGTCCCAAACGCAGCATTACTGGGTGGAAGGGCAGGAATGCTGACATTCATCAGACACAGTGCCAATTTGTTTTTCAACAGGTCTGTATCCATTGCCACTGTCCATCAGCTTGTGACAAGTGCCCGACCAGGAGAGAGGCGAAGGGCCAAAGGGCTAAAAGTGGGACTGCTGACGGCTTCTTTCAGCGGCTTTCGTTAGCACACCTCCAGTGACATTCAGGGCAGCCCTGGGTCTGCCAGTCCTATTCCCCTCCCCCGCCTGCCTCTCCCTCCCCCAGCTCCTGAAGCACAGAGTCCAGGGGGAGCTCAGGTTTATGCCATGCTCCTGGTAGTATCACAGAGTAAAGGACAACCGACTTTCCACATTGCCACCAGAAATGTGAAGGGCTATAAAATGTTTAGCGGTGTGAAACTCCAAGGAGGAAGCCTGGGGTTTGCAGCATTCGGTAGCACTTGTCACTGGCTGTGGTATAAATACTCTCAGTTAGCAACCCTGCCGATACAATGTCCCTGAAGTTGGAGCTGGAAAGATATGTGTACAATAAGTTCATCCTAGAGGCAACTGCCTGTGTGTTGGCATTGTCACAGGATTTCTCTACTCTCTTACCTGCATGGCTTCTCAGCCTTGTTCAGATTCTTCTCCTGATCTAACCATACCTAGGAGCAAGTACAGCAGGAGCCTTTCCTGAGTGAGTGCAGGACCAAGTGAACTACTAACCTGTCCTTACCCCCCTCCCCCCATACTAATGTTACATCTGGCTAGAGTCTGGGCCAGGTGTCTGCAGGTTCCTGACCTCTTATCCAAAGCACTGAAAACAAGAGCTCACACCGGTGTGCAAAGGAAACATGCTGAATTCAGAGCAAATTGACGGCACAGGCTATAGAGAGAGATGCTGTCAAGGTCTACTGCAGGCCACACGAGTCACAGCAAGCAAGGGTCCCAGGCTACAACCTGGGCTCTCTTCTATGAAGTCTAAATGAGGGAGAGGCCGATTGCTGAGGTGTACAGCCTGGGTGGTTCTCTGTGTTTGATTGATAGATGAGGAGGTGTGATCATTTTTCCTTCTGCTCATGTCCCTTCTCATAATTAATAAAGATATAAAATGGCAAATAGGGGATTTCCCCCAAAAGTTCACTTAAAGGACACACTTTGCCTTACTGTTCATGCACGCCACACCAGTGTGAGCCTGGTGAGCCTTTCTATGCTTCATTCAGGATACCCTGAGAATATTCTCAACAGCATCTCTTCTCGTTCAATTGTTACTGTGGGCCGGAGAAATCTATACCGTTGTTCAGAAATGAGTTTTTGGAGCTCAATAAAACAAAAGGTCCTGGGGTTGCTAGGTGATTTGTCTGGTGAGGTGTGGGTGTATAAATTGTGCAGATGAAAAACCAGACTCCCAAGAGTATTAGTACGAGAGGGGTGTGTGCATAATCAAAGTCAAATATGGTTCCAGGCTAAGCTATCTCCTTTGCTTGCCTGCCTTACCAAGATTTCTGGCTCACCCATTGCTGAAGTCAATGGGATTCGACTGCCAAGTATCCTTGCCCACCTCTATGGAACTCTGTGCCATCAACTTACATTGATCTTGCTGTACAGCTGGTCCCTCCCATCCTTTCTGCTCTGGCTACAAAGCACAGGCTTGCCTCACGCCCATTCTCCCCCTTAGTATTTACCAGACTCCTCATGTCTAGTATCCAATTTCCCATCCAGTAAGTACCCCAGAGGATCTAATAACAAGTACAATTTCCACATTAGTGAGCCACAATGGATGCGATCTTGAAATCAGTCCCTCCTGCTTTTCCCTTTCATGCCTTTCCCTTAACCCCCACTGAGGACTCAGGGTTCCGCAATGCCCACTGGTTAGCCCTGAATGAGGCCAGCCCTCCATTCCCAGCACCGGATAATTGCTGTCCTCAGTGTGCCCTCAATGCTGTGTTGGTCAGAGACTTGAGGCTCTCAGGTTTTCGTGCCAAGCTCTTTGATGGAACATCGTACTGTGTACTCTAACAGTCAGACTAGATAATCCATGAGAGCCTGTTCCAAGATGACATTTGGGATTCACAAGTCCCTTGAATAACCCAGCCACCACAAGGGACACGCACAATTTGCGTTTCCCAGTGTCAGGAGTCTCAAGAAGAAACACGTGCACCTGTCCAGCACACAGTCTCTCTTGGACATGTGTCCCTCCCACTCACTCTCTTTCCCAGTCAACACAAACAACCCCATAGTCAAGTGTCAACAACTGCCAGGAAGATAAAACAGAAGAAACAGGTGAAAGGAAAAACTTACACACACACACAGCAAAATTGTAGCATTCAATGGAAGGTATAAAGGAGGACAGAATGTTGTATTTTCCAGCATTTCATGGGGAGCTCTAGACCCTAAAAAGCATCAGTGATGCCTTTGATCTACAGACAGAGAAATGAATGGGTTACTTTCAAGCTCCCTACCAGGGCCCCGTGTTCCAGTCTAAGGATGCTATTACCCCATGCAAATGTGTATGAAATAGTTAACAGTAATATTCCTGTGCTGAAGCAGGGCGTATACTTAACCGCGTTACAAGGAAGCATATGGATCCCCATATTTTTTTTTTTACCAAAGGCAATCTATTCTAAGCTTGGACTCAATCTGGAAATTGCTTTCCCCCAAATGAATTGAGCTCAAATACCTTCACCCTCTCACACTGTGGGGCAAAGTGATGAATCCGGGAGCAGCAGGCAGGGAGGAGGCAGGGAGGAACATGCAAACAGAACGCCCATATTAAGTAAAGCTGGCATTTACACTTGGCCCATCAACATGGAACAAGCACCCCTCCTACAGAGCATTAGCAGCAAAGATAAAGTAAACTCTGAAGAATTAAATAAGGGAGTGATAAGGATCTTCATCCAAGGAACACAAAACTCTCATCAAAAACCAAGTGCAGCACAAGCCGTGGTTTGGATAGACATCCCTGAGAACCACATACTGGTGGCTAGGAACCCAGCTGGTAGCTTGAGATGCTGGAAGACCCAGTAAAAAGTCAAGTCACTGGGGAGAATGGATTTGAAGGTGACATTGGGGCCCCCCGCCACTTCCTGTTGCTCTCTCTGCTTCCTCTCCCACTGCGATAGGCTACTTCATCACAGACTCAAAGCCACCCGACAGCCAAAACACCAAAACAATGAGCCACGGCAATCCTTTCCTTTTTTAAAAGTTGGTTTACCCAAGGCATTGTTACACATATGGAAAGCTAACTACCATAGCATAGGAGGAAAAGATATATAATCTAACAGAAGAAAAATACAAAGTAAACCATCTTAAATCATCCCCTTCACCCGACTCCAGCTACACATGGTTTGGTTAATTCTTTAATGAGGATGGATTATAATTAATATAGAACTACACAGTATAATTATTGCATATAATTATGCTTGAGTTAACAGCAGAGTAAATCACATATAGTTTGCGCTATATAGTGCAAATTTTCAGTTAATATCTTTTGAGGGAGTAGGGAGGGTATTTCATAATATCCTCCAGGAATGCATACATCACATGCATCCCTCTGGATATTTCATTTGAGACTGTGATGCTCAGTGGTACCCAACCCAGCAGCTGCACTTCAGGATTCTGCCTGGCAGACCAGCCCAGAAAAAGAGTAGTGATGGTAACATGAAAGAGACCCCTGGCTGGTCAGAGCATGCAGAGTCAAGGGTTAAGGTCGCCTCGCCATCCTCTGGTGAGGACTCTTAGGAGAGCTCTCCAGGCTGTTTCTGGGAGGCTGCCTGTCTAACGTTACTGTGCATCTCTTGGCCCACTTTCCCACTACATCCCTGTCCCCTTCCTAGTTATCCCTTTCCACTCCTTCCTGGTTCTCTGAGAACCTGTGCTCCGTTGATGACCATTAGGTTCATTAGAGGAAGAATTACAGGTCCCCAGCTGCTCCAAAAAATACCGCAAACAATAATGGAGCTAATGGAACTTAGGGCAATGCATGGCAGGTTGCGCTTTATATGAACACACAGGCAGATTACAAGCCATCTGTAAGAGAGTCCTCAAGGTTCGGGGTTGGGAAGGGCTGGCCCACATCCTTGTTTCCCTGTCTTGCCACCAGTATCCTGTGTAGGTGTTTCTTATGTAGGGACTTTGCAACCACCTTGGAACAGTGGCTTTTTCCTCTAGGCACTGTTTCCTCCCCTGGCGCTTCCCTTCCCTCTGGGCCACATATCCCAGAGTGGCTGACAGAAATCTCTCCAGGAATGCAAGGCTTTCTCTAGGTGAGAAGACACCCCAAGAAAGCAGGTAATTTTGAAGACGCCGCCTCTCTTTCCCCTCGTTGACTTGGGGGGCTCCTTCTGTTAGCTTTCGATGGTGCTTTCCTCCTCTCCATCCACTGGACTCTTGAGCAATTTCCCTTCTTGCCAGAAATCACTCCCATCTTGAGTCTCACGCAGAACAGGGCTGTGTGTCTGAGTTTATAGCTCAGCTTCCCTAGCCCAGTCCAGCCTTTTGCTACTTACCAGCGAACTCAACAGTGTGACCCTGGGCCCCCACCCCCATTGACCTTCTTAAAGAATTGCTCAAATGCCAGCCCCCTTATAGCTCTAAAGGGAATGGGGGGACCTCCCTTAGCATTCAGGGTACTGATTCACCCTCACTCAGGGTGCTGCCCCAAATACAGCCACCAGGAGCTCTGGGTTCAGAACAAGGTAACTACCCCCACCCCCAGTCTCTTGTCCCCCCATCCCGCTTTCAAAGGCCACCCCGAGACAGAGCAAGTGACACTAAAACTAAAGCGTCTTCCTCTACCCACCCATCCGCTGTAGCCCCGCCTGCCCACTGATAATAATGGGCCAAGACACTTTTATTATCATTATTAATTAGCACTTTCAAGCAATGGAATTAAATCAATATGGTGGACTGAAACTAATTTTAACAAGCCATTGAGATCAATCATTGGGACTTTTATCTACATAAATGCCACTAAACTCAGCTCGTTAGTGTAACATTAGCTGGAAAGAAAAAGAAGGGAGACTGGCGGGGTTTTAATTAGGAAGACATAAACTGAGCCACAATTTTTCTTCTTTGATTTGCTTTTAATCTCGCCTGCAGAACTCTTCCAGGGCTGCTCTGGCTGATTTTCAGTCCCTGGCCACTGGGACGAGAAGCGGGAGGGGGGATGGAGAAAGGAGATGTGAAGGGCAGGCAGCCAAGAACACTGCAGATGGCCCCTCCCCTGGGCCCACCCTTAGCCAGGCCATCACCCAGGGCCTCTCCATCTTAGCTCTCACCTTCTTCATCATCCAACCAGAGCAGCCTCTTTATTCACCTTCACTTATCACTTATCCGTTTCTGCATCAGATGAAAATGATGGATGTGCACATATGAATTTAGGCGAATAATCAATCAATGGACAGCAGATGAGCACTGGCTATGAGTCAGATACCCTACTCCTAAACTAAATTTGGACCAAAAATTTAGCGATAGATGGCCTGTTCCCCAAAGCCTGCATTTGTTCTTAGTCCTCCTTGGAGCCCCTGGCGGCCAAGTACTGGAACTTACTCTCTGAGTGATCCCTTCCTATGTATCCTTATTTCTGAATCTGTAAGAACCTATAAATGTTTGGCCTGAGTGCTGATCACTTTCCATCGATCTAAGAAAATACTCGAGATACTTAACTTATAAAGAAAAGGTGTGGGGTTGGCTTGGTGATTAAGTGTACTTCTGTTCTTCCAGAGGACCAGAGTTTGAGTCCCAGCACCCACAACTGCCTGTAACTTCGGTGCCAAAGGATCTGATGCCCTCTTCTGCCTCCCACAGGTACTGCATTCATACACACACAGAGATTCACACATATGCATGTAATTCAAAATAATAAAAGCAAATAAATAAAGCAAGTATTTATCTGGCTCAGAATCTCGGAGTTTCTTGTCCACGATTGGTTAGCCCCATTGCTTTGGACCTGTGTGAGGCAGGCCATCCTGGTGGACATATGTGGTGGAACAAAGCTGCTTGCCCATAGGTAGGATGCAAAAGAGAATGAAAATGGGCACACAGACCCTTTCAAAGTTGTGGCCCAATGACCTAAAGAATTTCTGGTAGGCTCCGCTTCTTGAAAATCCCATCATCCTTCAATAACAACCAACCCTTTAACACACAGGCCTGTGGGGAACAAGTGACTAGGATACTCCTTCTTACCCACATTTTATTTCTTCCAGTACTCAGACAGGGACATCCCACTACAATGAGTCTTCCCCAATTCTGCTGCACCTACATAACAAGTTTACATACATACAAGGTACCTGATGGGTTTCCTTTCCCTGAGCCTCACAATCACCTTTTAGCCTCTTCAAACCAGGACAAACCATGGCTTCTTATTCTTCCAGACCCAGTTCTAAGCCGCCAGTGAGTGGCAGTATCTGAGTCCCCCAGACACTCCATTCTGCCTGTGTGACAGCCATCACCGTAGAGTCCTGTACCTTCCTATCTAGCTTGCCTCCTCGACAAGCTGTAACCACTTTGAAGGCAGGGACTGGACCTCAGTGACTCCACCATCCTCAACCCTGCCCGGCACAGGGCCAAAACCCTCTTCACAGCTGTGCACATGTGTGGTGTTATCCACTAAGGAGAGCCATGGCACCGAGGAAACTGAGCCCGAGAGAGGCTGTGGTGCTGCAGGTGGCAGAGCTGGAAAGAAAAACCTGTCCAAGGTCATTGGAATTCAGATTGTTCCATCATGAGCCCCAGATGCCAGGCAGAAAGCTACAAGATTTGGTGTTTGCCATTCTGGGTTTCAGTCTTGCTTTGGTCTGATCTCTCCTTATTAGGTATGCTCTAGTCTTCTCTTTTAGATTGCAGGTGTTTACTTTTTGCCATTGTATGTTGGAAGCATGTAAACTTGTATTTTTAATTTTATATATGATCACAGTAAAGAAACTGTCCGAGTCTCAGAAACAATACCTTTGTGTAGCGTTGGGACTACTGAGCATTATGAGATGAACATGAGGACTGGGTTCCAGGGGCAGAATTGTGTGATTTAGAGTGATGTGTTTGGTTGTCAAGACAACAAGGGGTGAGCTTATAATGGCTACATTTTAGTCAACTTAATTAAAATCTCCATCCAAACACCCCTCTGAGTATATAAACGAGGATTTCTAGAAAGGTTTGACTGAGGAGAGAAGACCCATCTTGAATGGAGATCACACCATCACATGGACTGGAACTGTAAACCAAACAAAAAGGAGAAATCTAGTTGAATAGTAATGTCACCCCCCCAAATGTCATGTGACCACTTGCCTTCCCCCGCCTTGATGGACAATATCCTCAACTGGGGACCAAAATAAGCTCTTCCTTTCTCAAGTTGCTTTTGCCGGGTATTTTTTCATAACAGTAAGAAAAGTAACTAACAGCATCATTGCTGCCGCTGTTCCTAGTATCACCAGTTGAAATGCTCTGATATCATCTTTACCCACAAAATCATTAGAATTTGGCATTCTTGCAAGAGATCCTCCGTGGCCTGTTAGCAGTCTATTTACCAGATATTGTTCACATTACAAATTAATAAGCTTTCTGCAATGTAGCTATCAGTCCCCTATAAGCTATCTCAGAGTAAACCAATGCATGGATCCAGTTCATGCCTGCATATGCTAGAACTCAGTCTTAGGAGACAGGGGCCCTAGATCTTGGTGACTATAGAAAGGCTCCACTAATTTAGGGCACTATTTACATAGCCAGCAGGACTTAGTGAGTCCTATGTACTTGGACATTGTTTAATTGTTTAATCCCTTTCTAGTGAGTTCCTTTACAATATCTAAGCTTTAAATTGCTCATCTGTAAAATGGGGCAAGTATAATAACTCCTGGAGTCCACAGGTGTCTGTAATGACTGGGCAAGACCATGGATGGGACCGTGGTCTTGCACACAGAAGTTCTCAGTAATCATTAACTCCCAGAGCTTTTATTATTCTACTTCCATGTACCTTTTCCATGTTTGACACAATTTATAGGGCCATTTCATATGCATTATGTACTCATGAAGACCAACCCCCCCATCAAACAGGGAAGACTGGGTACATTCAAGAGTCGTCTCTTGAATGGTGTTTTCCACCAGCTAGAGATGCAAGAGGAAGGAAATAAGTTGGTCAAAAGACACAAAGTTTCAGTTAAATAGGACAATGTCTGGAGAGCCGTGTCACATCTTGGTGACAATAGTTGGTAATAACGTACCCTATTTGAAAGTGTTCTTGTGGGGGGATAAGAAGGATGCAAAGTGATAAGCATGTTAATTAGGTTGATTGTAGTGATCATTTTGCAGTAGACACATATATTAAACATCACATTGTAGCCATAAATATGTACAACTTTTGTTTGTTGATCTTATACTAGTGAAGCTGGAAAAAATTAGGTCACTTTTTAAAGATTATGTTGGGTTTTTTTTTCTTACGAAGTTAGACCTCAAACCCAGGGTGCCTAACGATCTGGTAATAAATAACAATAAAAGCTTTGCTATCTTTCATTACACATTAACACTATTTTGGAATTTTGGCCTTGCTCTTGATTTCCTCCCATGCCCTGCCACCTGCGGCTCTGTTAGTCACACAAATAANACAACCCAGGATGGGCTGTGTGAGTTAGAGACCAATGAAATTCTTTACATCTTGTAAACCTTGGGACACCTTGTCCCTGGAGACCCACTTTCCGTGTTAATCAGAGGAGGAAGTTGGATTATGACAGACTATGGGTAAACATCAAAGATGTGTTTGTCATAATAATTGCTTACCGGTTCTGTGTTGTTAGGCAAGTCTCTAAGTCACAGAGTTTTGGAGTAGGGATTGCATCATAACCCTGCATTTGCAGGACTGTACGCTGTGAAGTGGCTTAAACTAAACAGTTTCCTCTTGGGAGACTCTTGATCTGAATCACCCTAAAATTCAGGAAGCCCATGGCTCTTGGGGTAGGACTCCTGAGAGGGGTGAACTGGGCTTTCTCCCAAGGGTTCGGGCCAGCAGCTCATGAGCATGCAAAGCCTTGCTACATCTTCCCTAGAGGCTGGATATCTCTGGTTCCTTAAGGACTTCCTAAACCAAATGAATCACCATCCCCACACCCCACTGTCTCTATGCCTTCACCCCAAACAGTCTTAACTTCCTGGTATCTGACAAGGGCACTACCCTCCCTGCAGCTCTTTTTCAAGTTGAATCCTTATGATTCTGGATTTCTAGGTGTGGGTGCAGAGTTCATGATGTGGTCCTTCTTATATCATCTTGGGAAATCTGTATGGGCTCCCAAATACATCTCCATGGTGATTATCCTAATTGAGGATGTGTTAGTCTTCTGACATCTCTTACAAGAAAGGACTTGCAGTTTGGAATGTTCTAGCATCTGGTGAAGTGGGCCCATCATTTCAGGAGGTGTCAGATGACAGCAGTGGGGAGCATGTGGTGGAGCAAGGTGATCACTGCAGAAGCCAAAAGTCAAAGAGAAAGATGGTACATGGAGACCCCTTCAGTGATGTGTCCCCAACGGCTTGAGGACCAGACTTCCTGTTAGCTATCGTCTCCTAAAGGGCCACCACTCACCAGTAAATGCTACCCTGGGGACCAAGTCTTCAACACATGGACCACTGATGGACATTCAACATTCAAATTCTAGTAACTATAGCACACCCTGATTCTTAAACAGAGAGTTCATTGATGTTTATTTGTTTATTTTACCTCTAATTTACATATATGTATATTTCATTAATAAAAGGCTTTACATTTCCCTCTGAATACCTGAAGTACACACATTTTAAGCCCTCCCACAACCAGGCATGCTTCCTTGTCACCCCTGCCCAAGTGAGTCCCTTGTCTGGGAATTTCCTATTGCCACCTTCCTGCTCTGCCTTACTGCTACCAAACGCACCCTCGTTTCCAAGACTGTGTTCATCATATCCCTCTCTCTATTTGCAAATGCAAATTCTATGGTTTCTGAAAGAACAGAAATGAAACATTTTTTCAGGCATTGGGCATGTAGCATGGAGGTTGTGTGCTTGCCTGGCATGACTGAGGTACTGGGTTCGCTTCTCAGTGCCCCCCCAAAAATAAATAAAGAAAGAAAGAAAGAAATAAAAAAGCTTCCTGAGTTTACCCAACAAAGCATGTCTCCAGGTCTAGTGAACTAGGGAACTCATTCTATAGACACATTTGGTGCTCAGTGTGAGAGGAGGGGCCTTGTCTCACGCTGGCCAGTGAACTTCCTTCAAGCCATAAGAAGCGGTTATGTCTCTTTCATCCACTGGAGAAGGTGTGGCCTGAAATCATTGCCCACTTCTTAGGCAACAGACTCTTGCAGAGTCTAGAAACCTCCCTGCCTTGCCCCCCCCAGCCACCCGGGCCTTTCGTTTGAATCCTACCTCACATCCCTTTCCAACTTAACTATTTTTTTATCCTGTTAATGGCTTTCTGTTACTTTTTTAGCCAAGCACACGTGGCCAAGATTCAGGGCAAGTCAAATCTATAATCCACAAAAGTTATGAAATTAGAACACATTGAGAACCTTCAGAATTGCTCACAAGAGCCTGGCAGTGGTGGCGCACACCTTTAATCCCAGCACTCAGGAGGCAGAGGC
>LOJH01000585.1:33974-53295 GCA_001685095.1 Ellobius talpinus | reverse complement strand
GGTTAGGATAACTTCTTCCCTGCTCCCATATCCACCTTTCCTCCATCTCAATGAAAAAAAGTGTTCCTCTCTTACCAATGGTTCCAGTTAGGCACATAATGGTACTGAGATTTGAAAACTGGGAAAGAAATAAAGAAATGCCAGGTATCCTAAGAGGGCAAGGCTTATCTGATTACATTGCTATGAATAGAATTATCTGCAAGTCTGAACATTTTATGTATGTGATTCAGTGGGCATAATTACATATGCATATTGGGTGCAATGAGATAATACAGTACAGAAATACAATGTATGGGCAGTGATCAGAATGAGGTAATTAACATGTCAATCATCACACACACAAATCATTTCTTTGGATGGTAGCATTCAAGATACTTATTAGCTATTATGAAATACATAAGGAATTATTATCAGGTACACTTATGCTATTTTGCTATGAAATAATGGCTGGTTTTCTTCCTGTTCCATTGTAAACATTACCAATTATCTATCCCCCTCACCCATTGCATCCTAACTTCTGGAACCAACCATTCTACCTCCCTTTATGAAGATGAACTTAATGTTATAGATGTCAAAGAAGACATGGGATGTTTGTCTTTTGCATCTTATTTAATTAACCAACCATGAAAGTCTAGTTTTATCCATTTTACTGTAAAGGGTAGGGTCCTGTCTCAGGCCCAAACAATATTTCATAGCATGGATATACCACACTTTCTGTATGTATTCACTCATTGACAGATACCTAGGCAGCCAGAAATAGTGCTTCAGTAAATGCACATATTGACTTTCTTTGTTTGGTGCATCTTCCCAGCGCTGGAGTTATAGCAATTTCATGGTACCTCTACCTCTAATTTTAGCGGTGACCTCCCTACAGGTTTCTCTAATGGCTGCACTGATTTGCATTCCAGCACAATGCAGCAGAGGTGCTCTTTCACCCTTGGTGATTGCTGAATGTAGTCGCTGCTCATAAGCCACTCTTCCTACGCGGAGCACCACTGTGGTTGTGATTGACTGGCATTCCCTTGATGATTAATTCTCTACCACTTTCCCCCCAACCATTCTCTTTGGAAATTTGTTTTGCTTCTGAGAAACATCTGCTTAGAGTTCTGAACATCTTTTAAGATTATCTAAGATGCCTAGGAAGTGATCTTCTGGTAATTAATTAATGGGAAATATTGATAAAATGATTTTCCTCACCTGGATGATGAGATGCAGAGTTACTGAAAGCAAGAGAGGACCCCAAGAGAAAATTCTGATGCATGTTTATTTAGCTCTTATTGGACTGGAATATTACCCAGACTGATGCAGAGAACACTCCTTGTCACTGCTGTTGTGCTGGCTGTTGTATGTAACTATGCTCATAAAGCTGTATTCAGCATCCAGGGCTGTGTCTTTCATCTGGGCAATTTAATAAAATGAAAAATTGATACAGCTAAAAACTGATAAACTCAAATCCTCAAAATCAGGGATGAGTGTGAGGTGTCCTTTTGCCCTAGGTGGTAGTATTTTTATAGGTGCTGGGTACCTTAAGAGGTGGGAACGATTTGGATCAAGATCAGTGGAGTGTGTTCTGGAAAGACAGACTTTGGCTCAGGCCCTCCTCATGGTGCACTTGCTGCTTCCTACCCCACCATGAAGTCAGCATCTTTGCTTCATGGCCATTTCCTCCCATTATGCTCTGCTTTACCTTGGTGCCAGAAATGATTGAGCCAAGGAAAACTTATTTGAAACCCTTGAAAATATGGGTCAAGATGTCTTCCTGCTTTTGAATGGTTTCACAGGGACTTTGTCACGGTGATGCAAACCTAGCCCATGCTCAGGTGGCACTATGACAGAATGGCCTTCAGACACAGAGTGCATGGAGAGGGTGACAATCCCATGGCATGACACAGGCTGGGGGCTGTTGGGTATTAGCTGTCCTCCAGATCACAGCTATGGGATTTTCCTGTAGTTTTATAATCTGCCCTCGACAAAGATTTCCACAGTATATTGTTGTCCTATTTTAGCCTTCCTTGTGCTATCAGTGTGGCCCTGAGAATTGTTTTCATGTCTCCAGTGAGAAGCTGAGGAAGAGACTGACAGCCTCCTCCTACACGGTGGGTTTCTTTACCTTCGCCTTGAAATCTTGGAAAGTCTAGGGTATCTTACTTGTGATTTGCATATTTCCGTTTACTTTCTTGATTCTTAAAATCATATAGAACCTCTAGAACCGAGTTTCGAATCCTAAAATGAAGATTCGGTTTCGATTCCCTTTACTGTGAGAGCATTTCCTCAAACAAGAGGTGGCAGGAGGTTTGAGAAGCCAGGAGCCCCGATCCAGTAACCCCGCCTCCTTTAAGTGAGCTCAGACACCTGTGATGCCTGATGAGAAAGCAGGTGATTTGCTGATGGCCGGGCCTTGACTTTCAGAGTGTTATCCTGTTTACTTCTCAGCAGAGTGAAGGATCTGGATCAGCAGCTCCCCAAGGCATGTTCGGATTTCAGATTTACGGATTTCCCTTGCCGTCTCTGTGTACTCTGCCCCTATTCATCCCTCCAGGTCCAGATCACACTCTGTCAGTTCACGATTCCTTTTCCAAATTATTCGAGGAGTTCACAAGGTTTGGCTCTTTCTTCTTTGTGTGCGTGCCTGTGCTACAGCTGTATACACATATGTGTGCTTACCCACATTGAATGGGAGCCCCCATTCAATAAAATACCCCTACTAAAATCGTCTGTGTAGGGGCGAGCTTCTGGCACATTTTCTTGATTGATGATTGACAAGAGAGGTCCATGCTCACTGTGGTTGGCGCCATCCCTGGTCAGGTAGTGCTGGGTACTATAAGGAAATAGAAAGATCAAGCCTTGAGAAGCAAGGCAGCAAACAGCGCTCCTCCATAGTCTCTGCTTCAGTTCCTGCCTTCAGGGTTCTCCTTGAGGTCCTGCCATGACTTCCCTCAATGGGTGACTCTAAGTTCTCAGGTTAAATAAACCCTTTCCTCCCCAAGTTGCTTTGGTCATGGTGTTTTTATCACAGTAAAAGAAACCCCAAATAAGACAGCTTTTTATGTGAGTGTTAGAGATCTGACCTAGGTCTTCATGCTTTCAGAGTAAATGCTTTACCCACTGAATCATCCCCCAGCCCTCAATTCTTCTTGCCTCTTTAGTTTTATGCCATTTTGCATATATCACTGCACCTTACATTGTCATATGCTGCCTGGAACTTTGACTATGTGCTGCAAACCTAAACGGCATCAGAGTGACAATTGGGGTATTCAAAGTTTAGTCTCAGCTAGGCATGGTGGCACATACTAATCCTGGCACTAGGTGGCAAAAGCAAGTGGATCTCAGGCATATCAAGGCTAGCCTGGTCTACATAATGAGTTTCAGGAAAGCTAGAGCTATAAAGTGAGATACTGTCTCAAGAGAAACAAGCAAACAAACAAAAGAAATGCAACTTGATGTGTGTATCCACCTCCTTGTACAGAAAACCAAGACCTAATGTAGAATAGGAATTTGTAGTTCGCTAACTCTGTGTGTCTGGTATTGGAACAGTTCATTGACATCTAATAGGGTCACCAGTGGGTATACAATGACTAATTTCTCGCTGAATCTTTGAATCCATCAGTAGTGTGGATGGAGCCCTTTGAGCCTCATCCTCCATCAATGTCTGATTGTTGATGGGTGTATTCTTGTGCAGACCCAGTGTAGACTTCAGTAGCTACTGTGAGTTCCTCATGGAAAAGCCTATGACTCGTCCAGAGATAGGATTTCATAACCCTTCTCCATAACTTATGACTCTGACATTCTTTCTGACCCTTTTCTGTGGATGTTCCTAGTCTTAGATGGGATAGTATAAATACTTTGTTTAGGGCTAGGTACTGATTTATCACTTATTCTCAGCCTTCAACCTGAGTTCATCACTGTTCACTGTAAAGTGAAGCTTCTCTGGTTAAGGTAGAGAATAGCATTTATATATGTATATAACATAAAAATTGAGAAGGAAGTCTGATGCCGTGTCAGTTTAGCTAAATAGAAACATTTAATTCTAACCTAGAGTCAATCATTCATGGAGGAATGAGATTTTCAATAGGTGACAGTACAAGGCAGGAGTTACCTCCTGTGCATCCAAGATCCCATCCAATCAGAGAGCAACTGGCTACCTCCTTAATAGTGCCAATATTGCGTAATGGGCTCATCTTCCATGGAAGGTTGATATTAAAACATTTAGGGCATCCAGTAGTATCAGGATACTAACAACTTCCGCCCCCCAGCAACATGTGCAAACCTTCCAGCACTTTGAAATCTAGCTGGCAGGGAAGACATTCCCAGAATAATTAGAGCTTGATTTCTCTATATCTTGCAATCAAGGTGTATGGCGTCTTCATCAACAGGGACTTATCCCTTAGTTCCCTCCTCCTGCTCTTCTCTCCTGTCCCCTGTCCCTTTCTCCTTGTCTTCATTTTTGCCATTAACTGGTGTGGGCATGTCCTAAGAAACATAAATTTTGCAAATAAAAGTACTTTTTTATGTTGTGGAAATTTTCATATCTCATAGTAAAATTATGTTTATAAGCAATATAACTTCCAAAATATAAGACTATATATAAGGCCCCTTAGCCAAAATATAAAAATTTAAACCAATCTCACCTCACTGGTAGAGGCAAGAGAACATAAATGTTAGGTGCTGGCATAGGCTATGGCCCTGGCAAGGGAGGACAGTTGACATGTCACTCATGATTCTGCTTTCTGGATACCCATAGTCATTGTCTCCTCTCACTTTTTGAGCCTAGGACATGCAAGGATATGTTTGCATGGTTTCTTAGTGAGAATTCCTAAAACATTCTGTGCATGCATGCAAGTGCTTTTGCTGGGGTCACAAAATACCAGTCCGTTCAAAGTTATAGGAGACTGATCCTAAAATATCAGGACAAAGCAATGATGCTTTGTGTGGACAAATTGGTCCTGGTGTTTTTCAGTGAGGAACCTGAATACCAGAATGTTATTTTGACTTATTGGAGGTAATTTGATTGCCAAAATTGCTCATTTGAAAGAAAATCAATGGGGTATAAAGTTGTCTTTATGAAAGCAAGGGATTTGGTCTTCCTAAGAGACACACTGGAGGGAGAGTAAATGTTGAAAGTATATTTGGTATAATAAGAATCAGTTTTAGTGAAATATCCAAATTCCTAGGATCCTTTAGCAGCTCAAAACTGACGTCTTGAGTAGAGGAATTTGCACAGGTCTGCAGCATGCTGAGAATGTGTGCTTTGGTGAGATGTAACCAAAACAGCATCTTCAATAGTAACCAATAAGTTATGTGGCCATTAAGAACAGAAGGGTTGCACATGAGCACCAAAGGAAGTTGTCTTTTCTTGGTTATGGCACAACAGGTTGCCAGCCAGATCTTCTTTATCTTCCAGCAGTATTGAGGAAAGACAAAGTCAGAGAATCCTGAGGATCATTTTCTCCGTCCCAGTTCACTGACATGTCTTGGTTGGGCCGAGTAAGCCTCTGGTGGCTTCCACCTGGAAAGAGTTTAATTTTAGTATCTGTGGAGCAGATGCAAGGCACAACTTTCCTACCATGGAAACCTGAGTGCTACCTTGTGCAAATGTATCAGAGAGTAAATAAATGAGACATAGGAGAATCTCAGTTCTGAACAGTAGACCTCCATCCTGGGGCTGCCTGTCTGAGGCTGGCATCTAGCTGCAACTTGGTGGTCGGAGGAGAGTGTGACCCAGATCCAATATCACGAGAAGAGGAGAGCTGCTCCCATTACTCATCTGATGTCGGCAGCAAGAGCAGAGGAGAGATACCCCGGCACCTTCTGCCCATCAACACATAAGGCAGGTGGAGGAGCTGACCCAGGGTCATAAGAACTGGAGGGTTGTCCCTACCATTCGAGAGCTGTAATACTCAGGGGAGTGATCCCTGTTCCCCTCCTGGAAACACAAGAGAGTGGGCCCTAATGGCGCATGTATGGAGAGTCAGCTCTGAGGGCATGAAACCAGGAGAACTGGCCCCAACTCTTTGCTCATTGCTGCAAGAGGGGAAATAGCTGGGGCAATACTGGAGAGCTCACCCTGGCCGCAAGGACAGGGGGAGAACTGACTGGCAGACCAACCCAACTTACCCAGGTCCAGATCCAGGATTACAGTTGGCCCACCCCAACATCCACCCCATCTGTGATTTGCTGGAGAATGTGAAGGGACCTGACCCGCAGACTCAAAGCTTCAAGCTCTTCACAACATGGAGAAACAACAGGATACTCAGGAAGAGTCCTAATGAGGGCCCAGAACTGGTAGTGTAGTGGAAGCTACACACCTCAGACCAGACCAATGACTCTTTGCCATGAACACTTGCAAGTAAAAAATACATGGACCAAAAGGTTTACGGCATGACTTACATGTCACACTGCAGCTTCCGTGACAAAATTGTTTAATTTTCCCTTTTTTTTATTTTGCCCCCCTTCTAAGTTTTGCTTTATTTGGGGAAGTGCAGGTGCAGAAGGTCCATGTGAAGGATTGGGGAAATTAATGTGATCAAGAATATATGATGCAAAAGACACAGAAAAAAAAGAGAGTTGAATGATTTAAGTCACTCTCAGAGGCCATGTGATCTCAGTCACCTCAGGGGGATGCAACAGATGAGCCTGCAGTCCTGTCAGTTTAATTCCTCACTTCCTTGAGAACCCCAGCACTAGAATGTCTCCACCTCCCCATCATCACCAGCATGCCACGACGCCTGCAATACACTATTATTATTAAAAATGTCGTTGCAGGCAGCATCCATTACCCAGCAGCCTGCCCAGCACTTCATGTTCTCATCAGCTCTCGCTCTCACAGAACCCCTAGGTTGCAAGCACTGCTGTCATCCTGTCCTTCACACATGCGCAAACCTGTCTGTGAGAACGTGCTGTAATTGCCCTGGTGGTTTCCAGGGTTTGCTTGGGTGCTGTTTGCATAAACAACATCCCTATGTACAGACATCATCCACCAGGCCCTGTGCTGTGGTATTGGGAACATGAGGTGGCTGAAGCAGTCAAGAATCGTAACATCCAAAGCCGAGTAGGCGCGCCTCCTTCCTTTCAGAAAGCCCCATAACAGAATCCTGGGTATGGTGATTGCCCCTCTACCAGCTGATGTACTCATCAGTGTGTGGCTAACACTGCCATCCTCCTGCAAGGGATTTTCTTTGTTTCATGTACATCACACCTGGTAGACCCAGGATTTGTTTATAGTTGTGAATCACAGTCTATTCTCATCTTAGATTCTCTTTATCTCACTGCTGTGACTCTAGTTTAAAATAGCAAGACCCACTGATTTAATTGCTCCTTCCTTTCCTGCATGAGACCCACATAACTCTTCCAGTAAATCTTCCCCTAAATTAAAACCAGGCCATGACTCAGAATGGATCTTCAGGTTAGCTATCTGGGACTGCCTGCTATGGTGACGTTTGATGTTGAATTATTATCTCAACCTATGTGAGATTTAAAGAAATGCCGACTTCAAATCAAAGCAATATTTCTGATGCCGTTCTGCAACTGTGAGTAGTAGAACACTGCCTGAGTCAATGGTCTTGGACCATGTTTTCTTGTCTTCATTGCAAAACACAACCATTTGTACAAGCACCAGCATTTGTCCATATTGATAGAATTTGTCAAAAATAGCTCACATCTTCTTCTAGTAAGTGAGAAAACTTTTGCAAAGCAAGGAGAGAGGTGTTGATAGCTGGGATGTCACCGTCCATGCATCACACATGGTGGCACGTGCAGACTGAACAGTACCCTATTAACTGCCTAGTGATCTGTTCCCATCACACTTCTAGACGTACATGATAGTTGCTGATGATGATGTCTTAGACACCCTTCCTGAGATCCTTCCACGTACAGAAAGCTAATGTAAGTAATCAGTGTTGTACACAGAGTCGAAACTCTAAAACCTGATGGAGGCTTCCCAAAAGAGAGAATAGAATTTGAACAATGGTAGTCCTGGGTATCATTATGGAACTATAGACTGGGCTGATTTGAGGAGCAACAATATTTTATCATGTTTTATTCATTAAAGCTTATGGATCATATTCACTTTTTAAAGCTAATTTTCCTTTTACTTAAAGGCTTGTGACAAAAAAAAAACTGGGAATTTGGAACTTTTCCATTTATAAATGTTTGCATCACAAGAGATTTACTAGTAATGAAACCCATAGAACTCATTAATGTTTTCTGTATACATTTGTCCATGTGACATGAAGGTAATCTCTGCAATGTTATCAGAGTGCCTGCCATGTTGCCGTGGTCATTGGCAAAAACCTGAGAAGGAGTTTTCTGCTTCTCTTACCATGCCAGAGCTCTCCAAGCTTTGATTTTTGGCGCACTCCAGATTTTTGGATTACACATATTCCAACTGAAGTCTATCTCAAATGACTACATAAAAAGGGTTTCACTTAACAAGGTAGGTTTCAAGTGTCAGATTCAAAAAATTCAAGGTCGGAATCATGTCCAAATATGCATTGATTCCAGTAAGAAAAATAAAGCTTTTGGAGACCCGACTGTTCCATGATCCCTAGTAGAGAGAATCAGCCAAAATGTAAGAATCCCGGGTGTCCTAGGCAATTCAGAGGTCTGGATTCTGACTTCACAGGCTGTCTGGGGAGAGTAGAAAGCAAAGCAAGCATGACCAATCTTTGACTGCACACGCTTGAACTAGCCTAAGTGAGCATATGTGAACATCATATTCTGTATAAGTAAGCAGTGGGCACGATGTCCATGCACATCAGCATACAGCCACATGTGTCTATAGGCATGACCTGCTCACGTGGATATGAAACAGAAAGGGCCTCGAAAGGCAAATCCAACTACATTCATAGCATTGTCTAGGAAGACCGGCTTAGAAGAGTCTCCTTTTCACCCTGTATGCGTGTGTCGGCATCCTCGCTGTATTTGTCGGTATATAAACTATATCAGAAACAGTTAAACATCAAAGAGCAGTGGAAGAGGCAGTAGACGCAGAACACTCCGTATGCCTGGCTTCTCACACTCATGTGGAGCCTGTTACAACATCTCTGTTGATTGGGGTTTAGAGTGAGGGGTGAGGGGCTCTAACACACTTCAACAATGTCTGTAAGCAAAGTCAAAACAGAACAGAAAGGAGCATTGTGGGGGTCTTGTGGTTGTGTGTGTTCACAGACCACTTAGGAAAAGAGCCCGGAAAAATGAGTCAGGGAGAATTTACCCCCGAGCTTTGGTCTTGCTTTTAGAATGACTTTGTGACAGAATGTGCCCGTGCTTATGTAAGAAGATGGAAGATAATACGTACAAGGCAATTTTACAAAATTGCAGCAAAGCGCTGTCCGCAGTGACTCCATTCTCTCCCGGACTCTACATCCTTCAGGTCGATCAACCACTCCTCGGGAAGCCTCAGACACTGCTGCCCTGCACTCATTACAAATGACCTGTGGCTACAGGTCACTGTCTCTGACTCAATGCAATCTTGGGGTAAAATATCCTACTTTTCCTTTATGTCAAATACTCTAAACAAAATTTAAAGATACTTGTAAATATTTTAGGTGGTGTGAATTTTTATTAGTGAAAAAATATCAAATATGCCACAAAGAAATACACAACAGTGGTGAGTGTTTGTGTAAACTACAAATTGAGTACTGAGTATATATTAAGTTCTGATCAACTTTGGGCCTTGAGATTGAAGTTGTTCTACTGTGTTAATTTACTACATTTACTTACTAAACTGTACTCTTGCTCTCACTTATATAATAGATAACAAGACATTTATCACTGCTCTTATAATGAAATTAAACTTAAAAATTAAACTTATGCTAAATTTACAAATATGAAAAAATAACACAATACCATGTATTTTAAATGTAAACTTTAGAGGCTAGACAGATGGCTCACTAGTTAACAGCACTGGCTGCTATTGTAGAGGACCTGAATTTGGTTCTTAGCACTCATATGACAAGCTCACAACTGCCTATAATTCTAATTCCAGGGGCACCTGTGCCTTCTTCTGACCTCTATGGATACATGAATGCATATAGGGCAGATACAAATGCCAAGGTGCACACACATGCACCCAACATAAATCTTACAATAAAAAAGATTGGGTGCATATGTTCTAATTAACACATTAAATAATTCAACTTTTAAAATGCATCCACACAATGAAAATTTTAAACTACAAACAATTGTATATCCAAAATCATTTTACTTGTTATGGGATTTAATTAACTTTTCTTCCTCAGAAAGCTGTCTGTTGGCCCTTCCATATAGCCTCAAATTACACACAACAGTTCGTAAAATACACGTGTTCCTGTGAATTCAAAGCATGTGAGGAAGTTTTCTGGGATTAAATCCTCTTATGTTAATGACAAGACATGGAATTATTTGGGGTTTTGGAAATGGATCATTGATTATAATCATGATACATGTAGGTATGTATTTCTGTATAATTTACTGTTTAATGGTTTAAATATCATTTGTTTTTCCTATTGATCAGATTCTTTCGATGGTCCCATTTTTCAGGATGTAGTAACCCTGCTAAGATGCAGTCATTATCTATCAAAAATAGACAGTCTATCTAGATAGAGGAGTTTGTAAGCAGGACAATTAGAAGGAAAGCCACTGGGGGAAAGGGTTGGTACATTTTGAAAGCTGTGTCAAAATGGGGAAAAACACTACACCAACCCTCAAACTCATTTTTGAAAAATTCGTCATTGATATTTTATTTTTATAAAATTATTTAGTGTGTGTTTGTTTCTGCATGCATGTATGTGTGCACATATATGTGTGTTTGTGCATGCACATGTGTGTATGTGTGTGTAGGTTTTAGTGTGCCATGGTGAGCAATAAAGGACAATTTGTAGTACTTGGTTCTCTCCTTCTAAGATGTGGGCTTTGGGGAGTGAACTCGGTTCTTAAGCTTGGTGGCAAGCACCTGCTGAGCCATCTTGCATGCTCTGTTCACTGTTCTCTTAAATGTAGCCTTTGGACATTCAGCTTTTCCAGTCTTGCAAAAGTCTGAACTATGTGACCCAGTTTTCTAGGGCTGAGGTCACAACCAGGTCTGGCCTGGGATCCACAGTGATGACATTCAGCACACAAGGTACTTTGCTTTCAGGCTTACTCAACCTGTGTGGTTGATCAGTTCTGTGATCTTACTACTCTTGACCATGGCTTTCATGAGTCAATGCTTTAGGAAATGTCTGCATGTAGGTTTATATCTTTTACTCCAGTCAGTACTTTGGGGGCATAAACCTTATCATTCATGATGCAAAACTGGCTTGTATTCTCTCATTACTACTAAAAGCACTAATTGAATTTGAAAGCAGATTTAATTTCTTTAGAGTGCACAGTTACATTAAAAACTCTCATTCGTAAGTTGAAGCCGCAAAGCAATCCCACACCAATTAAGAATTATGAAAAATAAAAAGGGTTATTTATTTAAGGGGAAAAAAACCTTACAGATCACCATCCCAAACAACAGTCCTCTCCTTGCAAACAGGAAACAGAGAGCCAGAAGCAAGAGAGAGATCACCCGGTACCCGCTGCTTTTTAAAAGTATAAGAGACCACGCCCCCATTGGGCTGGTATCTTAAAGGCTGAAGGAGGGGAAGGAGCTTCCGCAGCACCAAGTGGGTATTAGTTGTAATGTAAAGGATAACAATGTTAAAATTCACAGACCCAGATAGGCTAGGTAATAAGGAGGGCCCAAGGGAGGACATATGGATACCCCTGGGGAGGGGAAGTAGAAGAGAATCCCTGGGTGGACCGGGGTGGGTAAGGATGGAGACTTGAGGGATATGTTTAGGAGGTTGATGGAGGGGGAGAGGACTAACAGAGATGGATGGAAAGGAGGAAGTTTGTGTCAGGTAGAAGGCTGATGAAAGGGAAACTCCCACAATCTGCAAGGATGACCTCAGCTAAGACTCTTAGCAATAGTGGATAATGTAGCCTGATGGGTCAGTCTGCTGTGATCAGATTGATGACTACTCCAGTTGTGATCAGAGAGCCTTCATCTAGGGAGGAAGGATTGTTGGAGCCAGAGGGGTCAAGGACATCAAAAGAAAGCTCACACAATCAACTAATCTGGACTCACAGGAACTCACCGAATCTGAACCAACAACTAAGAAGTCTGCATGAGGCCGACCAAGGCCCTCTATATAGATGGGATAGTTGTGTGGCTGGGCATGCTTGTGGAGCTCTTAACCATGGGAGCAGGGGCTGTTCCTAAGGCTTTGGCTGGCTCTTGGGAATTTATTCCACATACTGGATTGCTTTTCCCAGCCTTAATACAAGGGAAGGTTCTTAGTTTTATGACAACTTGATATGTCATGCTTTGTTGATACCTATGGGAAGCCTGCCCCTTTGTGAACAGAAAGAGAGGAGTGGTTTGGATGGAGAGAGAGGTAGTAGCAGAGGAAATGGGTGGGGAGGAAGGAGGAGAAAATGTGGTTGGGATGTAAAATAAATTACCTAATCAAATTTAGAAAAATGCTTTCTACTCTGACTTAAAATGTTTCAAGTTTCATTATCTCAAAGTAGATAACTTTTTTCTGATTTTTTGAGACAGGTTTTCACTGTAACTATTGAGCCTGTCCTGGAACTAACTTTTGTATTCCAGGCCGGCCTCAAACTCACAGAAATCTGCCTGCTTCTGCCTCCCAAGGGCTGGTATTAAAGGCGTGTACCACCACCACCCAGTCCTAGATAAATTTATAAAATGTCACCACATATTTATATACATATTTATATATTGATTTAAATGTATATAAAGAGAATGTATATGCTTTAAACATAGCCTATAGCTACCTGTCTCAACTCATCTTCCAAAATGAGAATGGGAAAAGGTAAAGGAATGTTATTAAAAAGTTGGATAAGGGGACTCACTGAATTGTTAAGGTTTTATAGGTAAGAAACTCACCTAAAGCAGTTTAATACCCTGATAAGCAAAGTCAAATGCTTTTGAGAGTTGTATGCTTTCTGTAGGTTGGATAAGCCACACTGAAGCCATTTGTCATGCCGATTTTGACTCCAGTAAAGGACCAAACTTACATTCCAGGTTTTAGCTTAGGAAAAATGTTCTATGTCACATAAGTACTTCAAGCATGTTTGATAAGCAACCGTCTGAGTTCCCCTTCCCATGGCTGTGATGAAATTCCCAGATGAAAGCAACTGAGGGGAGAAAGGTTTTTAAAGGTACAGGCACTTGTCCAGGCCACAGGAGCCAAGAGCAGCTGCTTGCATTGCCTCCACAATCAGGAAGCTGAGAATGAAGAAAGACCTGTGAGCATTGATCCTTTGCTCCATTTACACAGTCTAGGATCCCACCAGGGAGTAGACCACCCACAGCTGGTACATCTTCTCACCCCAGTTATCACAATCAAAATACTCTTGCACAGCCGTTCCTGGAGGCCCATCTCCTGGGTGATTACTGCTCTGTCAAGTTGAAGCCATGACTTGCCACGGCAACACTTTTACTAAAATTGATAATTTTATTTATTGATTAATTTTTTGTTCCTAGCAGTGAGTGAGGCATATAAATGATAAACTGACATATTGATTATGAACTTCTCCCATGCAGAATTACTAATGTCAGCTGAGATAAAAATTTACCTAAGTCTCTAACACTGGCAGAGTTGCCATGACTCTGTATTCATTCACTTATGGGAACGTTCAAGTTCACATTGTAGCTAACACATTTAAACTCATACATTGTTGTGCTTCTATCATTTTTATGAGATCACAACCTAGACATGAATAATATATATGTATATGTTGAATAATAATATATCTATATATCAAATCTTGAATCTAAGTGAGTCTTTTTGATCCTTCAAATGCTTTGAGACTCAGTGCAGAATATTTCAGTGGCTTTATTAGTGGCCAAATATTTGCAGGTAATGATGGGTAATCCCTCAATTGATCTTTAAAGCCCCGAGAGTTTGTGTAAGTGGCTCTCCCTTCAGGAGTTCTAGGCAAACACTCTATGTGCTATAATGTAAGTATAAGTATAAGCGAGTGGTTCTGCACAGTGGGGCTCAGTGGGACTTCCCTAATCCCTGTGGCTCAGAGATGGAAAGCTTTTCCTATGGCCTATTTGTACAGCCTGCTGTTACTGTGAAGCACTGGTCCAGGCTGCTTCCCCAGTTAGCAATCAGTGCCCTATGATGGGCTGTGCTTCTGCTGTGGCCACTGAAACTTCGCTACGGGTCTTCAGGGGAATAGCAACATGAGCCTTGCATGGTTTTGTAGAGGTTGGACCATGGATGAGGTTGAGAACATACATATGCTAACGTTTAAGCAAAAAATCCCAAAGCCATCAAGCAAAATCATAAAGCCCCTGTTGAGGTAAGGCCACTTTGGGCTGAGGAGTTAGCTCAACTCTAAAGTTTCTCCATAGGCAAGAGGACCTGAGTTCATCTCCAGAACTCTAGGAATGGGAGCTGATATCTATAAACCGGGCTATGGGAAGGTGGAGCCAGGTGGTTCCTGGAGATCACTGTTCAACTAACCTAATCTAATCAGTGATCCTTAGATCCTTTGAGAGACCATGTCTCAAAAAACATAATCATTTCAAAAAGGTGGAAGACACCTGAGGAACAGTGTCTTAGGCTGACTTCTGACGTCTACTGGAATAAGTCAACATGTGTTTGCATACACATGCAACCCAAGGTACCCACGACATAATAACTAATAAATACTGCAGGACACTGAGGCAGTTATTTTAAGATGTCACGAAGATCCATCTATCCATTTGAATTCAATGACTTTTTTTAAAAAATTGTCATTCTTTAAAGGAACACACCCACTCACTCCCTCTTTCTTATAAGGCAGCATGGTATGGTTAAAGTACGTCTAAGTTGGAAGCCAGGCAAGTGGAGAGTGAAGACTTCCCTGGGTCCTGAGGGACTGAGACACTTCAGATGTCACGGTATGGGTGGTAAATGTAGATAGTTCAAATCTTGGGGTTCCATGGAAACCCGTAAGAGGTAGATGACCAGCCCTCGGGGGTCAGATGGTGTGGGCTGAGCTCAAGGCAGCAGCTTCTCTGGGGAGGATTCCTAGGTATTGAAGAGGAGGTGGATAATTGGCCAACTGGCCACATCTTGCATATTAGCTTGCTCATAAGACTCATCCCTTGGTGCACTGAGGACCCAAAGAAAGATCTCATTCTCTTCCAACCACAAATAGCAAACTCAGGAAGACCTCATAAGTAGGTCTATCAAGTAGTAAGATGCCCCTGTGTGCTGAGGTTCTTCAACACTTGTGAAAAACAAAAAGCTCCAATGTGTCTCTGGAGAGGCTGGCTAACTAAGCAAGGCTAGGATGTGAAGTGAAAGCATGTCTCCCAAGATTCACCCAACACATCTATAGGCACATTCATGGAATAAAATGAAATTAAATTTAAAAACATAAGAAGACACCAATGCTGAGAGATGAAGGGAAAATGTTTTATCGCATTTCATTGTGTGGGTTTGTTTGCAGCTCAGCAGATCATTTAACCAATACTTGAGCACTTTGCTCACACCCACACTTGAAGCCTTTACAATTGATGGAAGCTTCTCAATCTTCTTCTGCAAAACCAGCTTTGGTCTCTGTCCTGCCTCACCTCCCATTATCCAGTGACTTTAATGGAAAGTCATTTTTTTCTTTTATTCATCAGAAGCAACTCCTCAGTATTAGATGTGACAATTTTGCTTCTGATTTTTGTATTTCTCAGTAGTGCCCACCACTTCCCAGCCAAGATGTCTGAACAACAACAAAAAAAACTTTTGGTAAGATATGCAGCATGGGGTTTTATAGTTGTCTATCCTTTGGAACTTCATGTTAAGTCACTGAGCCCTGGAGAGCAGTCAGAAATCCCAGAGGCCTTTGCCTGTGCACAAGGAGTGGCTTATGGTGTCATTTCACTCTAAACAAAGGAATGAGAAGCCCATGTCATGTGGGTGTTATGAATATTTCATGCAAACAGGAACTGGTTATCTACATAATTAGAAGAGGAGCCTTCGTGATCATTAGAAGTCGACAAGCTTTGTGTGAGATCCTCAAACACAAAGATCACAGTGCTGAGAGCTTCTCTTGTTACTTGTGGAGTGAAGAATATACTTGGTTGCATTATGTGTTTTAGTTTTGGAACTTGGAGTTTTAAGATCTGTGGATGATTTGATTGGATCTTGAGCTTTAGCAAGACACAAGACATGATGCCCTCACATAACCCATTGTGTTCTTTGTGCCACACAGGACGAAACAGAATGGGGTATGTGTGGGACTAATGGCTAACAATACAGATTGCAGTCAAAACTTCCATCTTTTTCTTTTGGGTTATCTTTTGGTTTATTGACACAGCATAGCACACTAGCCCACACAGGCCTTCACTTTACTCTGTAGCCCAGGCTAGCCATGAACTCACGGTAATTTGCCGGCATCTGCTTCCTAGATACTGTGATTATACTTAATATACCATGTACCCAGCTAAAAATTTGGTCATGGTCTAGCAAGTCCCCTATTGGATCAGCCTGGCTTTCTCAGCCTTGCAGTTTTCAAGAGTGCTGGTATGAATTCCAGTGGTGTTCTGGCCCAGGTTCTTTTCACTTTGAGATGAACTGTCATGAGTGTGATGCATTTTACTCCCACCAACAGGTGTTTCCACCTGCCCATTAATAATATCTTGATCTCCTTGCTTAGATATCAGGTGAGTACCTATCTCTTGCTAAACTATACTTCTCCCTGTGGCAGCTTAGTACTTCTGTATCAAAAGCCATGGGCATTGATTTCTGTAAAAGACGGGGTTTGGTGCTCCAAAGGAGACTGGCAGCAAAATGAAAAAGCCTTGATGATGAAGAAGGGCATTTGCTTCAGTGTTCCTGGACCAGTGATGCCCAAAGAAGGGATTTCAACTCTTCTGTTGAATCTGTGAGAATGTTACAGATTGGTATCACTTGTATCTAGAAATGGCCAGACTGCCAAAAACTCAGGGAAGTGGTATGATTCACTTTAGAGACTGTTTCCAAGGGCATGGATGATATCATAGGACTAGAACTTGTGCCTTGTACTGCTCATTGATCTGGAATGACACACTTCTGCCACTGTATACAGCAATCATTTAGTGATTAAATAAAACCTCAATAACAGCACCATGTTGCATTGTCATATCTTATATTGTTATTACCAAAATCAACTACAAAGGTGATTTCCAGTAAAAACAGAATTTGGTGAAGGTCCTTTTCATAACATATCAGAAGTATGATATTTATGATTAATTCCCACATTCTGTTGGATCTAATGGGGCCTATCCATCGTGTCTCTTCGCTTATAAAATCTACTGCTGACTGGCTTGTCCCCATGCCATCTCAATTCGATTTTCATACTCTAGTTGTAGCCTCTTAAGTGTCCCTGGGAATACATTTTAAATGTGGAAAAGCTACTTTTGTTGTGGCTGCTTTTGCCAATGCAGAGTCAGATATTTTCTGGAGGGATAGATGTATCCTATTCTTAGGGTTGAACACTTGGAAAAGTAGAGCTTGCTTAGGGTCCGGGATAGCATGGTGCCAGGAACATAAGATTTACATTCAGTGTGATAGTGAGATCTCAGCATAGCTATAAGAGGGCAGCTGGATGCTGTGAGACCCCTGCCATTCTCTGTACCTGTCTCATGTGGTGAAAGGCTCCAAATTCTTCCTTAGTTGTAACGAATGGAAACATTCAATCCCTCCCATGGCTTCCACTGACTGCGAGATGAATGACTTCCACCATTTCCCTGTTCTTTCCTACCTAAGTCCCTTGATATATGGATCTTCCTAGGATTAGGGTGGGCCCCTATTTTGCTGTTTGTCTGTTAGTTTCATTTCTTTCACTGGAGTCATGAGGATGTCCTGTGATGTGATCACGAGGCATGAAGCTGAATTGAGAATGTGCCCTTCTGGTGCCAAATATTCAAATTAGCTGTTCCTAGTTCCAGAGATTTGAAATTCCTTGTGCTTGTTTGAAAAGGGATTGAAGTCCTTAGCCCTGAGACTAAAAAGAAAGCAGGTCCTTTCTGTGGGATGTGGGGAAAGGACACAATCTCCACACTTTGTACATTTGACCAAACCTGCTCTCTGCTCTCCCAAATTTGTAATATTAATATTCCAAAGCAAACATTCCTCTGCATACAGACTTTGAGCTTTTGCTGGTTTTCTTTTATTCCCCAGATCCTTCCTTTTATAAAAAATGAGGGAGGGTAAATGTATGCAAATGTTAAACTCCATCTTTAAATTCATAAGAGTGTGGAGGAATAAATAGTCTTTTTCAGTCAAAAGATGGGGAATTTACATCTTCACGTCCCTAGTGTGTGACTACAAATGAGGAAGTTTTAGCTCTTTCAAACAAGGGCAGGTTTGAGCATAAAGAAAACCAAATGCATCAGCTTCCTCTTAACAAAGTAGGAGAAGAGAAGTGGCTTTATTAATCTGGTTGCTTCCTGTTTCCAGCATGCAGCCACTCATGATCACATGGTTGTCCTGGGAGCAAGCTGAGCAAGGCTCCAAAGGAGAACTCTCCCCTATGCTTACTGGTCATCCCAGCATCCCTCACCCACGGCTTAGCCACAGATGTCTTCACTATCCCTAGCAATAGTTGGTTGTAGGGCTAGGGAGATGGTGAATGATTAAGAACACTTGCTGACTTTGGAAGCCTGTGAACCTGAGATTGAATCCCATCACCCATACGAAAGGCTGAGTTTCGTATTGCAACCCCACAGGGGTGGGAGAAGAAAACGGGTGGATCATCGGGGCCTGCTGGCTATCAAGTCTAATTCTAGGTCCAGCGAGAGACACTGTCTCTAGAAAATAGAGTGAAAACCCAAGATTCCTTTTCCTCTATCCTCTACATGTATGTTCACAGGTGCATGCAGTGTTCCTTACATACACCATCCTCACACATATACTTATGCAAGCAAAAATTAAAATGTATATTTTTTCATTATTGATTTATTCAATAATTTCATTTCAAAACTTTGATCAATAACAAACAGATGAAACCTAGAGTTTTTGAGTCAGTCCCCAGTCTTTAGGCAAAATTGTTTTCCATGTGTATCTTCATAAAGCTTGCAGCCCATGTCTGAAATCAATATTTTTTTTCTTTTTTTATCAATTTTGTTTTGCTCTACATTTTTCTCTGCTTCCCTCCCTTCCTTTCCCCTCCCCTTCTACCTTCTCCCATTGTCCCCATGCTCCCCCCAATTTACTCTGTAGATCTTGTCTTTTTCTACTTCCCATGTAGATTAGATCCATGTATGTCTGTATCTCTTAGGGTCCTCATTGTTGTCTAGGTTCTCTGGGATTGTGAA
>LOJH01000585.1:4022-27296 GCA_001685095.1 Ellobius talpinus | reverse complement strand
GTGTGTGTGTGTGTGTGTGTGTGTGTGTGTAATGCTGTATACATTCAGGTGTCCATGGAGGGTGAAACAGAGCACGAATCCCCTGGAACTGGAAACACAGGCAGTGACTGTGAGCCCAAGTGGGTGCTGGGAGCTGAACTCAGGACGTTTGCAAAAATAGTATGCCATGCTCTTCACAGCTGAGACATCGCTCCAGCTTCTTGCTTATTTTTAAGAAACTGACCAACTGTTTTCCAAAGTGACTGCACCAGCTCACGATCTGACTGCCTTTTATCTAGTCTTTATCTAGTCTTTGCATCAGTTTTTTTCTTCTTCTTCTGCCCTTCTGATAGCTGTATGGTTACGTTTTCCTGGTTTAAAAACCCATTTTTCTAGTGACTCAAGGTTGCCTAGTAGCTTTTCATGGACTCCGTGTCTTCTAAGCAATGTTATCTATGATGCCTAATCTTACCCATCAACCTGACAAACCAGGGACAAGTGATTGCCACCTTCCCATTGAATTGTGGTCACGTCTTTGAGGCATTCTTGATTGCCAGTTGATATAGGCAGGTGTAACCCACTGTAGGAAGCACCGCTCTTGGGGAGGTGGGCCTGGTCTGCTTAGCAAAGGTAGCTGAAAGTGAGCCTGGAAGCTGGTAAGCTATGTTCCTCCTCCGTAGTCTCAGCCTCAGTTCCTATCTTCCAGTTCCTGCTTCAGCACTTGGCCTGGCTTCCCTTTATGGTAGACTGTGACCTCTAAGCTACAGACACCCTTCCTTCCCTGAATTGTTTTTGGTGCTGGTTTTATCACAGCAACGGAAAGCAAACTAGGACATTATTCCCCATGTATTTTCCAATTTCCTAATTGCTTTGCTTGCTTTTCATTGTTGAATCTATTATATATTCTACATAATTTAGCTTGTCCTGATAATTAGCTCACAAATATCTTCTCCCAGGCTGCAGAATGTCTTTGAATCCTCTTAATAGGGTCTTTCACAGAGAAAAGTTTTCCAAGTTTTTTGAAATCTAATTTATTACCTTCCCTCTGCTGGGTGATAAATGCGGTGTAAAACCTAGGGCTTCTTCCTGTAGCTTGGGCCTTGAAGACTTGCCCTGTTTTAAATAAGAATTGCATAATTTTCTATTTTAGGTTTCTTCTTGTGGATCCTGGTATTAGAGAAGTGTCAACTGGGTCCAGGGCAACTTTTTTTCAGAGAGACCCACTTGATGAATTTTGCATGTACTGATTTTGAACTTTTGAAAAGTAGAAGTCAGAGGTATTATTCATGGTGATTTGTGTCATGTTTCCTGGTTTGGTCTGCTGGTCATGGGTTAGCCCTTTTCCATAGACCTGTGCCAGAGGACATTTGCTTACTTAGCTGTAAAACAAACCCTGAAAAGCCAGTGGCCCACACCGTGGGCTTTACTTTTTTCTTAACCACATTGCATTTGAATTGATTCTGTTTCTGTTTACCAAAGCATTTCCGGGATTGGGCCATTGGTCCTTATGCCATTTTCATGCCTTCTTGTCCATTTTCACATAACATGGATGCATATTTTGTCTCACTTAGGCTTTAGATAAAATTAACTCATAAAGGATTATTGCAAAAGTTCTCAATCATCTCTAGCTTTCTAGTGGAATTTTGGGGATCTCTTATTTATTCCATGCAAAATGCAAACAGGGACGACTTGATTACTTTTCCTATTTGTGTCCCTTTAATTTCCTTAATCTTGTTGCTGTAGTTAATGCTTCAAGCTCTATATGGAAAAAGAATGGAAATACTTGACAGTGCTATCCCCTTCCTGAATTTATTGAGATTTCTTTGATTTTTTTCTCCATAAAAATGAATGTTGGTAGTGGGTTTGTCATATATATTCTTTGTTATGTTGAGGTATGTTCCATCCAGGTCTGCTCTTGTCATGGAAATATGTTAGATTTTATCAAAGGCCTTTTCTCCATCTTTTGGGATGATTATGTGATTTTTTTGTCTTTAGGTTAATTTATATGATTTATTATGTTTATTGATTTATATAGGTTAAACCATCTGTGCATCTCCATGATAAGGCCAACTTGATCATGGCAGATGATCTTTTAGAAATACACCCATATTAAGTTTTCAAGTATTTTGTTGAGGATTTCACATCTTTCTATACTGGAGATATTGGCCTATAGTTTTAAACTTTACCTGGATTTTGTATTATTGTGATACTAGAGTGAGATTGTGAGTTCTTCTTTTGAGCAGCCCTGATAAAAAACTTAAGAAGACTTGAATTTTGCAGTGTTTATGCAGAATATATATATTTATATTTATATATGTATTTAAATATACATATATGTATATATATATATATACACATACATGCTCATATTTGGGTACACCTGTTCCACATGTACGTAGAGGCTAGAGGTTAAGGTTGGGTACCTTTCCCAGTCATCCACCACTTTGCTTTTTGAGATTTGGTCTTTCACTAAACCTGGAGCTTATGGACGAAGTCCAACTTTCTGGCCAATGAGCTACAGGGATCGACCCGTTCCCAGCCTTGATTGGAGTTACAGTGTATAGAACTGCTCTTATCCAGTCCTAGGATACGAACTAAGGTCTTCATGCTTACACAGCAAGAACTTTACAGACTGAATCATCTCTTAGGTTGAGTGGTGATTGTGTTTTAATTAAACCAAATAAAGCTTTAAAGTCAACACTAAATAAGGATAATGGAAAACAAAGTACGTGTGATCCATGTCATAATAATTCTCACTTGAATATAAACTCATTTTCCGACTTGCTAGTCCTGCCATCCTATTTACCAATTATCATGTTGTTATCTGTGCTGGTAGATCATCTTGAGTCTATCCAGACCATTGAGCAGCTGTAACGAGGCACTAATACTGCAAGCCGCTAGGATCCCTCCTGCAGAGGAAGCATATTTGCTCTGACTTCTGCACCATTGCGTAGTGTGCAGGTCACTTTCCTACAGCATGGATCTGCAAAGATACCACTTTAATTATTAAATTTAATGAAATATAGCCTGTTCTAGTTTTGCTCTTCCCTTTGACCTTTGGGGGGAAAAATCTATTGACTTTCAAAGTACTACACCTATGTAGTTTACTCTTTAGCGGTCACTAGCTTACCCTTCTTGAGTTCTGACCATTGCCACTAAAACTTTTAAAATTACTCAAATGTAGTAATGGCTGGAAAACATTTCTTACAAACCAAAAGATTTATCATAAAAAATAAACGCTAAGATCAATGATGTGACCTCTCAGGAAGGTAACTGAATGCCATTGTATGCAATGACAGCCATGCCATTTCTCCTCTAAAGAAACCGCCATTTCTTTGGAATAAATGTAAGACCAAACAGATGCCGTATTGGAGGAGTCCCATGCCATCAAATGAGTAGGAAATGGCACTGGACACAGAAGCATGTGTAGGGACTCCTGTCTCACACGGTGTACATGGGTTTCATTGTATACTTCTATGTTGTCCTGACACTTCCTGCTGAAGACAATGATGATCAATTCTTCCAAAAAGAATTTTCTTAAAAGTCATTTAGGTAAAAATTTGGCACTTACTAGTATTTAATTGACATTAACATTGAACATGTGTATAATGGTTCTCTAAATTTTGATGACCTCATTTAGATAAAGGGAGCATAGTTAAGAATTATCAAAGTTGGGCATGGTATCATACAGGTGACCCCAGTAGTCAGAAACCTGAGACAAAAGAAAGACCACTTCTTCCTGGCTAGCCTGAGGCTCATACTAAAGGCTCTCTTAAAGAAATAAAATATTATCAATGAATGTCAGTAAACCAGCTTCTCCCACCAATGTGGGAGAGATTTTAATACATTTCTGTTTAAACTGCAGGTTTTTATGACTGTTCTTCTCTCTCCTAAATCCAGGCTGTCAGGATTCCAGCTACCCTCCTCCATTGTGAGCACCGGGTCTCTCCTCACACTCTGGTTCACCACAGACTTTGCAGTGAGCGCACAGGGTTTCAAGGCCATGTATGAAGGTAGGAGACTGCTGCGCTTGGCATCTTATAACCTCATGTGCTGCTGGGGGATCATGGCGCGGATGCAGAGGAGGGTTGCATGGTAGAAGTACTGGCTGTTCTTTAAGATATTGACAAAATGATATGCTACTGTCTTCTGTAACTGTCAAAGAACGCAGCCCAAAAAAACACGCTTGATCTTTCCTTTAGTGGTCTGAATGTATGAATCTGATTGTTTTGTTGACTGCAATCGTAACATCTGAGGGCTTCACATATAGAATGGCATGCTGTAAAGTATTTGTTTTTAACCTAAATGAGTTATATTAAAACTTTTGCTTGGCCACACAACTGCTAAGCAGGGCCTACGTAATGTGTTCTCATGAAATGAGGGATTTTTGTCAAAACCAACCATTTTAATTGAGAAGTTCATTTGGCCTCGCTCTCCTTTGATTCTCACAAAGCAGTGGAGTTTCAGATTTGTGCTCGGAGATGTTGTGATTTTGCTATTATTTCTAAGGTGACTTGGTGTAACCGTAACAGAATAATAGTGGCCTTTGAGAGAGGAACTGATTTTCTCTGAGTCAGACAGAGGTAATTGAACTGGCTACTTGCAAGTACAAAGTCTAAGAGGTCTGATGTAGTTCGGCATAGAGATTTTTCTTTCTCTTTCATGTGTAATACAAGGGTTATCATTTGTAGCATGAGTAAACTCTGGTGCCTAGGAGTCAAGAAAAGTACACTGTGGTTGGAGCCATTGATCACTGTCTCTCTATAACACACGTGGTTTGCTTTAAAGGAGTCCGGTTTGCTTTGATACTGCGTATCTGTGACATGCATGATCTTTGTCCAAAGTTCAGGCCTATACTTGGTTTGTGCAACTGATCTTCGTTGCTATGCAGTTGTCAGGTGATGAGTTGCGGTAGAATTGATCCCTGTGGAGTTGTGCAAAGCCTGATCAATCCTTTCATTTTTATTGATCTGTGCAATGATGCTGAAGATACTAACCTGCTCTGGCTGAAGGCTTTTCTGACTTCATCTCTCTTCTACATCTAGGCTATCAGGATTCCAGCTGCCTTCCTCCTCTGTGAGGACCTGGTCACTTGTTTATGAGCTCACCATACTTTCATATAAACCAGCTTCAGTTGCTAGAAGGGTTGGGCGCTGTTGAATGTGTGACTGATTGTCAAGAAGTAATACAGTTTTGGACAGTTGCAGGCTGATTTATGTTTGGTCAATGATTTGATTAACTTTCAAATTTAGTTATACTCGCCCTCTTCCTTTGAGCCCTGAATCACATGTCTTTTGCTTATCATAGAACAAAAAAAATCACCACAGCAGTGAGTGTTTGCTACCCCTGAGGCATGCTTCCTCCTACATTTCTAGATGATTTCTGTTCGGAGAGCAGAACATGGTTCTGAAGTCTAGAAACCCTGGAAATTCTCCTTTCTGTCCTGACAAAGTCCATCTTTGTGCTCTGTGTATTTCTCAGCTACTGGTAGCTGATATAGAAAACTTTATAGTTGAGTGATTGGCAGCTGCCTCCGTTCACCAAACCTTCCTGATCTGCTATGTGACTGTCATGTTGGATGATGACAATTTCTAAAACATTGATGAATTCTCTATTGTAAATTATTTTATGTTTGTGTAAGGCTTATACAGAAATACAACTGAAAAAGTTATATTTCAACTTAGCTGTATGCTCTGTTAAATATGCTTTCCTAAAAGCCTATGTGAAGGTGTTTTTGTAAGTTAGACTTTCAATGGTTAATCATTTATCAGAAATTGTCAATAAACATAGACTATTTTTGAAGGAAAATTTTGGTGAAAATACACATCTCTTGTCAATAAAACCAATTTTAAGCAATATTTCATATAACAATATAACAATTACTTCTTGCTGTTGTACATCAAAGGATATGATAAAAATGTAAGTGTGTTAGCTTTCTATAGAAAATGAAGAGTCCAAATGGGGGAAGTTACCTGGAGGAGAGCCAAGGTCTCATTGACAGCTCCCCTATCACATTGGTAGCTCAAGTTCCCAGGGATGGGAGGCAACTCTCACCCATTGAGGCAAGGTTTGAGGAGTGCACAGGACAGAAAAAAGATACCCGCAGGAGAGGAAGTAGGGCCAATGTTGTGGTCAGGAGGACATCTATAACAGCTTTTAGTGTGGTCTATATATTTTTAAAAAATAATTTAGATTTTCTTCTACTCAAATAATTTCTGTTTTGAGGAGACAAGACATGTGGTTATTCTATGAAGGCAACAATCTAATTAATGTTAACATAAAAAGTAAAAATATAATGTTAACATATTGTCCAGACCCTTTAATGGAAATTGAATTTAGATAAAAGTATTAAGTCAATCATTGAAGTTTCCCCATGTGGTCCTTAAAGTAGTACTGCTTTCCTAAACTAGAAGTTCTATAGGATTAACATATTGCTACTTAAAATTTTACTTCATATTCACTGGCTTGGACAGGCAAAATTGTCCAAACTTCAGCCATCTTTCAAAATATGATAACCTTGGCAATGGTCTTCATGTGGCCAGGGAACTCATGATTGTTGGCAGTAGTTTTCAATAAGCATTGTTTATGCAAATTATTATTCATACATGGGGATGTTAAGCTACATAATGAATGTGGAAACAATAAGTTAAAGTATTACAATTAATACATTATCTCATTGAATTTAACTTTGTAATCCCTATGAAAATATTTGTAAATATCTTCCCAATGCTGTCTACATGGAGTATTTGAATTTCTTCAAAGGCATGCTTTAGGGTTTTCTTAGCAAATGAGTTTATAGACTGTTGTATAAGAAATTTGGGGATTTTAACTGGTAAATACAGAATAAATTGAGCCAATAACTGAAAATACTCATCTTGTCATGCATCATTTGCTCCATCCACGGACCAAACAATTTATCTAATTCTATTTAATAAATCCTAATGAGATACATGATCACATGCAGCTCACAGTGAGTTCTAAGGAATTCTATCATATTTGCTTTTGTCTTTAAATGATTCCGTGGGTTAAAGCAGATATTTTCTACCAGCTCTAGTGTGTGTCTTTTGGAGATAAAAAGCATACATGTTGTATTTGTTTATAAGTGTCTATACATATATTACATGTGATATATATCATGGATAAGGGTTAGATGGTAGATAGGGACATGTGGATTTGTATATGGACATATGGGTAGATGAATATGTAGATAATGGATAGATAGCCAAATAGGTAAATGGATAAATAAAAATGAAGGCTAAAAATAGAAAGATGATGGGTAGGAAGGTTGGTAATAGATAGTTGAGAGAAAGAAGCATCATAGATAGAAGACTGATTGGTATACAGATGATATATCTAGTTTATAGATAGATTATTATTTTACAAATATGTATTAAAACATTTTATATATAGATGATTGATAAATACATACATGATAGACATATAGATATATGGTCAGTAGATAAGTAGATGATCACTGCAAGACAGATATATGACAGACAACAGACAGATAAATATATGGCAAGTAGATAACAGATGGATGGATTTGGTGCATAGAGAGATCAATATTCAAGTAGCTAATTATAGATATTGAGATATATATAAGATAGTCAGGCATATTTTTGTATCAATGTCTGTATAATGTGCTTTCTAATCATATAATCACAAGAATTCTGTAAATAAAATGAAGTCACTTGTTGCTATCACTTATAGTTGATGGAGCAGTAACTAAAATGATTTCATGTCTCAGAATCCAACTGTTTTGCTCATTCACAGCAGAATTAAGAACAGGTCTGTCTGTCTCCAGAAGCTACAATTGCCAAATGCTTCATATCCTCTGGTTGTTGGTGATTAACCATGAGATTGTGTGTATGAAACACAAATGCATGCACACGATATCCCTGAACAATATGTTCATGCTTATAAAGAGACTATATAAGCAGGATTCATTAGGTCAACATTGGGGCCTAAGAATTGGGGCCAGGTTCAGATCAGACAGAAGCTCCCAGCCTTCCTCTTATGCTGGGAGGAGGGAGAATCACACCAGTTTCTTCTTGGCGACAGCCCTTGTCACTTTTCTGTAGTGGCTAATGCTGGTCCTTCTCCAACTTTGTTCACTGCAGTGCAGACACCTCTGTTCCTTTGACAAAGATGTTCAACACCAGGTACGTCGGTACCACACGTCCAAGGCTCTGCAGCAGCATTTTCAAACTATTTGTGGCATGAGCTCAGCTAAAGCCCTTGGCCCCTTAGACAGGTGCTAAACAACAGACCTCAGGGTCAATATTCTACCACAACAAGAAAATATTTAATAACAAATGATGACCTTAACTGTTGGGCTATTGTTCCTAACAACTGAATAATGCTTGGATGCAGGTAAAGTCATGTTTCTTTCTGAACATTCAGCTTTAAGGCAGTCAAGGGATGGGGAAGAGGAACAAAAGAGAAAGCTGCCCAAGAAGAGGAAATCCTGGTTACCCGGGCTCCTGGCTACCCATGGCTCCTGATTACCTGAGGCTCCAAGTTACCTGTGGCTCCAAGTTACCTGAGGCTCCTGGTTACCTGAAGCTCCCAGTTACCTGTGGCTTATGGTTACCTGAGCCTCCCAGTACCTGTGGCTCTTGATTACCTGGGGCTCCTGGTTACCCATGCCCCCTGATTACCTGTGGCTCCTGGTTATCCATGGCTCATAGTTGACTGTTGAAAGGAGAATTGGTGGAATCAGTTTGTGCAATCCCACGCTTTCAGAAAGTCACACCAGATTCATGTAGACCCCAGCACTAGAGCCTGAGCCCTGGGCCTGCACCTGCCACTGATGGGGTCATCCCTGAACTGGTGATCTCCTGGCACCTAGGCTGTGTCTCTGATCTTTCTGGAGCTGATCCAGACCCCATCTATCCAACCTTCTTAGCTTAGTAGTCCTAAAACGTCTCTGGCTGCTACCAACCACAACTTTTGTGCTTGATTTTGTGGGTGTGCAAGCTTCTTTGGGGAAATAAAAGATATTTTTTAGACTTTAAGAAGCTCTAAAAAGTTCCATATGTAGTGAAGGACCAGAATATCCATTGATTGATGCAGGCTCTGTGAACCTGCAACAATTCGACTGATCATTGTCATTTATTTTGTACCTTGTTTCTGTGGTTATGATTCCTGCTTCAGTTCAAGAAAGCATGCCTAAGACTGCAGTTTATTTCATGCATGACACAGTGAGAAAAGGATAGTATCATTAACATCAGTGTAGCTAGTATGGTCCATGTGGACTGTAATTTATTATTGTGGACTTTGGCATCAGACGTTTGTCATATTCATTTACCTGGTGAGGGAGAATAAACTCTGCATTATAAAATCTACTTTCTGTTTCAGTAGAAATAATCCATCATCACACACACATGTGGATACTTATTTGTGTTAATGTATGCATACCCACACATGTACACATATATGTCTTCTCATGTGAATGGACACACACATGCACATGTGTGCACACTGCAAACAAGCATGTTCATAATCACACAGACACATATACACAGAAACACATACACTTCTACTCACATGTGCTCATGCATAAGTTCACACATGCACACTTACTCACAAATGCACATGCTCATATTGCACATATACACATGTTCTCATTCTTGAGTGTACATATATGCACTCACACAACACACACACACATATACGTGCACTCTCACACACATTATTTGCACTGCTGCACACTCTTTTCCACCTGCAGCTTTAAAGAAGCTCCTTAAAGTTCTCGATTTAAAGAGAACTAATTCTTTTGTCTTCTGAGTGCACATCAACCTGGGGTCTATGGGATGATCACAACATCAGAGCAGCTTGGTAAAAATTTTGATGACTTGCTTACAGAAGCATGTAAGGTACACCTGTGGGGGGGGTGTGGGGGTGTGGGGGTGTGCACTTTGAGCCTGTTCCTAGGGACTCTCATGGGTATTCTGCAGTAGACACGGTTGCTTGCGTATTCTGGAAACTCAGCAGAGTGACTACATTGTGAATCTCAACCATCGTTGAGTGATGAGTGAGAGCCTGAGCTTGGTTTGCCCTGTGTAAATGCACAACCCGCACCACCACTAATTAAGACAAGGATTGACAGTGTTAGAAAATGAAAGCTGTGCAGCTAGAGGTTCCTGAAGATGATCTGAGCATTAATATTCTTTGTAGACCTTTAGCTCTTAACTGGAAATTGAATGAAAAGTGGGGCTAGGTAATTAAAGGTCCTTTGATACAGTCTTTTTTTAGTGGTTGGGTTAATCAGTTCCCAAACCAGTGTTGTATTTGATTTCTTTTTCATTTAAGGGAAAACAGTGTGTCCTTACTAAACCTGTGTTCACAGATAGCAGGAACCCGTGTCAAAGAAACCGTAAAAACCAAGGTGATTTGGGAGAAAATTCATCTTCAAAATGATCACTCAGTAGCAAATAAGCGCGGGTGTACATTCTTCTTCCAGCCCCAATTTGTTACTAATTATTTCATGTCCTAGCATATTTGCATCTTGACTGTAGCTCAAACTTGCTCCCTTGTAAACGCTCATCTCCCATGCTTTTGCCTTTTGCTGTTTCTGTTGATTTTACTCCAACCATTTGTTTTTGTCCCCGATGAATGGCTCCAAGCTTTTTTACGGACACATGAACAACATCTGACAATACATAATCACAGTAGTATTTGAAAATTAAAAGTGTCCATCATTTAAAATGTACTCTCTATACCCCAGAGAAAGGGTGGCTTCCCCATCATTTTTATCTTGTTTTAAGTTTTTCATCTTTAATGAGATCCTCTGTGCAATTAGATAACCTTCTGCATCCAAACCTCAGCGTGCTCTGGCTGTTTGGACACTAGAGATTTGGGGCTGGATTTTATCTCATTTCACATCCATGATAAGTGTGGCCACCGAACATGTTACTCACCCCTCTTATTGCCTCAGTTTCCTTCTTTGTAAAGGGGGTGTACAAAACGTGCCTCGGATCACTAATCTGGCTTAGCTGCTTCTGTCACTTCTACAGAGGAAGCCTGGATGATCTTCATTCAATGTAGCATGACGATGAGTGTGGTGTTCTTTCATGCTGACTGCTGTTTCTGTACTCAGGTTTCCTTTGTTGTGGCTGTCTTGGGACCCTGCTCTATCTCCTCGCTCTATGCTCTATGCTTGTGTTTGCTTTACATGGCTTGAAAGGCCACAAAGACATTTCCAAGCGAATTCAAAGAACACATGTGCCTGCCATGCTCAGTGTCATGGTCCGTCTCCTAATCAATCAATCAGTATCTTGTACATCTTGGCTAGGTTTCCTTGGCTCTTGTTTGTGAATCTCAGTTCGTGAAGATAGGTTTCCTGTTGCTGTTTTGCTATTGACTTCCCCGTCTTCTAAAAATCACAGGAATGTAAAATAGAAGTCTCTGAGAGGAGGAGGGCTATCCACACTTAATTACAGCTGGAGATGGTTAAGTTGAGGGGATAGGAGAACAAGCCAGAGATTGGCATGAGTGGGAATCAGGTGAGGAGAGGGTGTGGACATTGCTCACTGGAAGAACAAGTCAGCCGTGCTGAAAATAAGTGCTGGATATTGGATCAAGATGAAACTCTTGAGTCTCACAGGTCAATCAAACCCACAGTACTTTTCATGATAATTTGAAGCCTCTCCTCTTTAGCAGGTTTTCAGTTAAACATGTTCATATTATATTAAATATAATGAAGCTGATAACCATAGTTAGGCATGGGCATTCTAACAGGTGTGTTACCATCTGGCTCTGGTAAATTCCACGTCGAATGTACATCTAACTAAAAAGCAATCAAAACATCTCTCTCAGCTACAGAATCTTTAGCTCAGTCCATAGAGCTTTAGTTAGCACTTCTGTTTGTGCTTTCCCGCCTAGTGTATGCCCTTGTTTGCATGACTGATCATGAAGCTTGGGGTTCGGCATCACTGGGCTTTGCGTGCACATTCTTCAGGCTTGCTCTTTTGAAAGTTATTCATGCCTATTCAGCCCCCCATTTTATTTTCTCTGTTTTCTGTTTAAATACAACAGGGTAATGACCTTTGTGTGTGGGATGAGCTCTCTGTGGCTCACATGCTGAGAGATGACACATTGGGGTATGTTAGGCTTTCCCCCAGATAAAACACCGATTCTCTTGTAGAACTCTAAAGAGTCCCGTGTGGAGTTGCACTGTAAGTTTGTGTGTATACTTTTCATGATTGGTTATTTCATTTTAACTCTCAATACTTTAGGGCTAACCTAAATCTCAATGGGAAATTCTGTCAACTGTGTCCAAATATTGATCAGAACTGTGAGAAGGTGGGGTGAAATTTTACCTCCATAGAAATTTTTGCAGTTATCATAATTCACCAGATTTATTCCTTAAAGGCTAATAATGTTGGATAGGGATATGGGTCATTGGTAAAATGCATTCCTAGAATATACAAAGTTCTAGATTTAACTCCCAGCACCAGGAAAAGTTATGTGAACTCGAACAAGTTAAAATGCTTATATCTTGAGCTATGAAAGGTTCAGGATTTTCCAGGCAGCCTCAGAGTTTATTTAAGAGTTTTCTTGCAGATATTAAGTGTGAGTTATCAGATGTGAACATACTCCTCTTTCACACCCTTAGGGAAGAGGAAGGGAAATCACCGCTCTATGTGGTTTCACTTGCAAAACATATACTTGTCTGTTCCTGATACAGCTTTGGTTGTCATTTAGATCAAATTCATCCTCAGCTTAGGTTTTTGTTTTCCAAGCAGGCATATATTTTTCTGAAAACATGTTTTTTAAATATTAGAATGCTGGAACGAAAAGCTGCATTTGGGGAGGAGCTCGGGTAAGAGCACAGACAGCTGGTGTGTGGGACAGTTGAGCGTCCTGTGGTGCTGCTGGGCGTGGGAGGGAAACAAACTGGAAGATGAAACTGAAGGCAGTGTTGTCCGTCTTAGCGCAGTAGGGATGCAAGCTCTCCATCTGAGACTTCAGTTTGTGAGGCTGCGCACTCGTTAAGAGCCCTCCCATATGCCACACGGTGGAGATGGGGAACAGAAAGGATGTGGTCACTCTTCTCATTTTAGAAGGAAATCTTGGATGCATGAATCATGGACTCAGCCCCATTGTATGATAACGGTAGCTGAACCAAATTTGTAAATGTAAAATGTTTTCTAATTGATTTTATTAGATAACTTCTGAAAAATGTAAGGGAGGCAACTTTGATTAAACTAAGTATAAAATTAGTACATGTGGTCAGCTTAGGGAGAATTCCACACAACCTCTACGCTGCATTACAATGTTTGTTACCCAAGTGGTATCTGGGACATAGTATCGGGTGTACTTCTGCCACATTTAATGCAACTGTTTGTCTGCACGTTCAGCTTCCAAACAATTTACCAGCTCTCCTATTAAGCCCCAGGGACACTAGCACAGCTTTTTAAAAGATAGTGTCCATGTTAATTCTCATTCTGTCCTTACACTGCTCCAACTGAGCATGTATTGTCTCTGAAACAGAGTTTTCCCGCTATTCTGACATCCACCTATAGGAAAGACTTGCACTGTCCATGCCCAGGCCAGAGAAGACATGGCCTTGTTTTTCAGCTCCTTGGGGTTGTTTCCATCTGCTGAAGCTGTCCTTGACTGGAAAGCAAGCACAGCTGATATTTGGATATTTCTAGATGAAGGAGGCGCCCGTATGAAATCGTAGGTGTGAAGGCAGGTGCCATGTCCACATAGTTATTCTTGATAATAGACCCTGCTCTCTTCCCTGGGAAGCGAGGTATTCACCTCCTCTGTTTGACTTCGCTGATTTTTCTTTTTTATTTTTTTATAAAGAAATACAAAACTTATTAAAAAGAATTTTCAATACAAATTTCAACTCCATGGCACCCTTGTTCCACCCAAAGCATTCATAAACACGAACATCAAAGTAAGGTTTTGTTTAAAAAAGATTTCATTAAAATGGTACAAGATGGCCACAGTCACTGGTACTATCCTGTAAGGCAGTGCAATCCCCTTACAGCCAGCATGAGAGCATAAGGTTACATCTAGAATGCATAGCTCAATTCCTACCCTATTGGGAAGGAGCAGACTTTTCTTGTCCAATCAGAGTAGGCTGTCCCATTTTTTGGATAGTTTTCATAATGTATACGATGTATTTTGAGCATACCTACCCTTATCTCACACCTTGCCGTTCCTCCCAGGCTCCCCTCATGTTCCCCACCTAGCCTACTCTCTTGCCATTAAAAGATAACATTTGTTGTGGGAAGTCCTTCTGTTTATGTGCTGCTTTTATTGGTTAGTGAATAAAGCTGTTTAGGCCAGTGGCTTAGCAGAACAGATCAAGGCAGGAATTTCAGGCAGATAGAGGAGGAGAGAGTAAAAGAAGTCAGAAAGATGCCATGTAGCCACCAGAGAAGAGAGGCATGAGTGGCCAGCTAGAACCTTGCCAGTAAACCACAATCCTCATGGTAAAATATAAAATAATACAAATGTGTTAATTTAAGATTTAAGAGCTATCTAGCAATATGCTTAAGTGGTATTGGCCAAGCAATGTTTTATTTAATACAGCTTCTGTGTGGTTATTTCGGGTCTGGGCAGCCAGGAAACGAACAAGCAGCCTCCACCAACACCCATTGGGTTCAGTTATCTTTGCCAATATGCACATGGATGTAGAGACATCTACTGGAACGTGGACCACCTACCAGGGGCCACACCCTTGAAACAATAACAATCTGACTGTCCCTCCTTCCGTGATCATCAACTGCCAGTAGACCCTCAGCTATAACTGGGATCTTGGAAGTCCCTTGCCTTTTCCTTTGGCCTCAGCTCCTCTTGATAGTCAGGAGCCCCCCTGAATTTTCAGAGAGGCATCCTCCACTCTGTTGATAGTTCTGCTATAGCCAGCAGGTCAGTCAGCTTTGTTAGTCGCCTTCTTCAGACACCAGATGGCTCAGGAGTTTGAGTGAATCAACTTTTTTTTTCTTATTTCACTGGACAATGGACAGTTCCCTTGGTGTTACTTGGATGTCCAGACCCTGTTCAGAATCTTCCACTGAGGTGTGTGGAAGGAAAGATGAGCACGATTCTTTGTACCTACCTACCTTGAAGCCCTAATTCCAGTCTCCCGACTGGCTCACTCTTGTGTTTTCCCTTCAGAATCATGTTGACCACCCACAGAATCATAGCGTTACATTGGTTTTGTAGGCTCAAAGGGCTCCTTAAACTTCTTAGGCTCTGGGGAGTTGTCTCACTATTTGCAACACTTGCCCCTTAAGCAAGAGGACCATAATTTAGATCCTCAGAATCCACATAAATGGCAGATATGCAGGGCAGCACATCTGTTGTTCCAGCTTCACAAGGTAGAGACAGGGGACCCCCAGTAAGTTAACAAGGAAGACTAGAATTGGTGATGTTTAGGTTGCATGAAAGACCCTACTTCAAAAAAATAGATCTTTGGATAGTGGTCCAGGAAGGATCTCCACATTACCTCAGCCTTCATGGGAGCATATTTATGCATGCATACATTCTTGCACATATACATATACATGAAAAGAAAAAGAAAATAAACTTTCTCAGAGTGATAAAATTCCTTTCGTCTACCTCACCACTGCCCAGAGAATGGACAATAAAAGACTTTTCCATAGCGATGTGGTGAGCAGGATGGAATAGTTATTACCTGGTGGTATGGGGGTCAAGTTTTATAGGACATTTATTGGTCACTGTTTTTCCCTAAATCTTGTCACCTTGAATGTAGTGGATTGACAGTTGAGACCCAAGATATACATACTTTGTATTGTTTTGATGGTACCAGCCAAGGGCATATGTGCCAAGATCCCTGGCACAGCTTCCAAAGGACACGGGGCATGTTACAATCTGAGACCACACCAGGGAAAAGCACCTCCTTGGTCGAGCCTCATTTCTGATATGTATGGTTACACTCTCAACCATCTGACAGCTGTCAAGGTCTTCTGTGAAATGAATTAGTGCTTCCATTTCTCTAATAGACCGCAAATAAAATTGCTAGCACTGTCTCCGACAGGCAGTTTGAAAGGATTCCATCTAACTGCGCTGCCCCTGTGCTCCTCCAGGCTGTACAGTTACAGCACAGGCTATGGAGACAGAAGGTGTCGCTTGGAATCCTAATGGAGGCAAACAAAACACAGCTCAAAGCAGCCCTGCTTAGTAGGAATGATGGAGATGGTGCCCACATGTTTCTAACCGGCCTGACTCCTTTCTCAGATGTAAATAGGTGGGGGGGGCATGAAGCACTGTGGCCAGGAATTTAAGCCGCTGAGTGCAAATATAGCTGAGTGTGCTGCCCGTATTTTCTGACGTACTTACTAACTTTGATTTTCATGACAAAACACAGGCACACACTCAGCTCTGTGGAGTTTACCTAGGAAAAATGTCTTGTGTTTTGCTCCTACACATGCCTGGGTTGTCAGCTGAGCACTCGTGGAATTCTGTTCCCTGCTTGTAGATCACCAGGCTTGGTGGTTGAACCCTCACCTACCAATGCAGCCACCATGCCTGGCCCAGGATAATGGACTGCTCAGCAAATCTGAGCTCTTTGGCTTCTAGGTGCAGGAACTTAACTACTTCTTGTGTGCTATACTCTGAGTTTGGGTATTTACATAGAGGGATTGCATTAAATGGGGGCACTAGGTATTTCAAATAACCTAATTTTCCTCTTTAAACCTTTGAAAATTCCTCTCTAAATATTTTTTAATTTTTAAATGAGAGTTGAAATCCTCAGTTTATAAATGCAAACTTGGGAAGCCTGACCGTGGGCACACAACTAGGAAGTCACTTGGTTAGAATTTTAAACCATACGTACTCTCAGAAAATTGAGAAACAAAACACATTGTGACTAAACCAGGTGGCAGATGATTCCTTGGGTGTCCCAAGATTGTTATTTTCCTTTGGCTCCTGCAGTGTGCTAGGGCATTCTGACCCCCACAGGCATCTTTGGAGAAAGGACACTGGGCTGCTTTGCCTGTCCCATACATTCCCCCAGAGAGGAAGTAGAATCCACATTCCCTGAAAAAGTTTTATAAAAATGTACTCTATTCAAGAACACGCTCATAAGCCTGGTGGTGGTAGTGCATGTCTTTAATCCCAGTACTCAGGAGGCGGAGGCACTCAGATCTCTGTGAGTTCGAGGCCAACCTGGTGTACAGGATCTAGTTCCACTATTGGATCCAAAGCTACAGAGAAACCCTGTATTGAAAAACCAAAGGAAAAAAAAAAGAACATGCTTATAAATTAAATAAATATTAGGATGAAAATAAAATGCTTAGGAAATACCAGGGCATTCACAAGTTTCTTGACTGTTAGACAGTGAAGCTGAAGATGGCTCTGTGTCATCTTGACTATTCCATCACCTAGTGGATGTCAGAAAGAACTTTGTGGGTCATGCCTCCATCCCTGTTTTCTCAAGACAGCCCATATTTTTTCTCTTAAAAATGTGTACCTTCTTGTGTGACTCCCATGATGTTGGTCCAAGATGGAGGAATCTCTCGAATCCCATGGTCCCTATGCACGCAAAGACCATTGCATTAGAAGATACCCACAGAAGGAGGCTTGTCCTCACAGGCAGAAAGAAATAAGTGGGGCTGTTCACACCTCAAATGGCCCCTTCTTAGATATGAGGGCATTCACTTTGTCTTATTTTATCCTGTTTGACAGTTATCTCATGGAGGTTTGCTCTTTTCTGAAGAGGAAACAGAGTGGGTGTTGATCTGTGGGAGAGGGAAGATGGAGGCAGAGCTAGGAGGAGGACAGGGAGAGGAAACTGTAGTTAGGGTATATTGTATGAGAATCTATTTTCAGTTAAGAAATACAGAGAACGGGAATTATATGGGCAGTGTCATGTTCTCTGAGACTGTATCAGAGCAGCTGAGGCGGGGGTTGAGGAGGGGCCAGTGTCCAGCTCCATTAGGGCACAAGTTGGAGTGTACAGCAGTATGCCTCGGTTCTGCTGGTAGAAAGGAAACCATTCATCACAGATCTGCACTGAGGATGTCCAACAGCAAGCAGCCATAATGGAGTTTTCCGTGAACTTGGAGCTCATGTTGAAAAGACTCTGCAAAGGAAGGCATAGAGCAAATGGATAAAAAGAGAGGGATAATAACACACGGTGGTTATGAGTGACATGGCAGCCATGTTGCTTAACATAGATCATTTGACAGGGTTGGAATGTCTGCACCAACTCTGAATTTGCTTTCCTTTGTTGATAATACTGAAATTGCAATGCTTTTCAAGTAAATACCAATGCTTGTCAATTTACTTTAAATAAAATAATATCAGGGGTATTTTTGATAAGTAGACTGGATAAAACACTAATACAAATTTTGATTACCTCAAAACTCACAGACTGAATGAAGCTGCTTAAAAGGGTATTTCTAGCCCTCCATGTAAAAAATGTGTTGTCTACATTAATACTAAACATAATCTCCATATTCTCACTGAACACAAATACTGATTTAATTTACTTCTCATAGAATCAAAATTTTTCATTGGTCTATACATATTTGTTTATCACTTACTATATTTTAGATATTTTCTACAGTTAAGATGTACATTAGAAACCAATATCATTAACACAACCCCGTGATCATGGCTTTTTATGCCAGTAAAGGGAAGATGACCCAGAGAAGATGTAGGGGAGTCAGCCAGCTGTTGACATTTGATGTTGAATGTTATTTCTCAGATGCTGCTTTAGAATGCCAATACAAAACACAGTCCTCACATCAAAGGAATAGGGAATGTTTGTTCAGACTCAAACATGAGTGTCCATGGCCCAGAAACATGAATCTTGGTTATCCCAAACTCAGAGCATGGAGGCAACTATGTAAGATTTTACAGAAGAAGGAACATTACCAATGAGGACATTCACAAATAATATTCTTAGGAGCATCAGACAGGCATGGTATAGCAAAAATAAAGAAGGTTACTGTAGGTCTCTGGTGCCAGCTGGAGAGCAGAAAAATCTAGAAAGTGATATGCTAGGAATATGTGCTATACGTTTTTCCTGATAGATGATAGGATGCTAGGTAAGACACAGGTCATTAAAGATTGCCCGGATTTAGAGTATATATATATATATATATATATATAAAACACTAAAACTCTCCATGATCACAAGCAAACTTCCTTTTTATTGTTTTTATTGAGCTATACACTTTTCCCCACTTCTCTCCCTTCCTTCCCCTGCCCTTCTACCATCTCTCATGCCCCTATGCTCCCAATTTGCTCAGGAGATCTTGTCTTTTTCCACTTCTAAGTAGATCCATGTTTGTCTCTTTTAGGGTCCTCTTTGTTGTCTAAATTTTCTGGGGTTGTGGACTGTACGCTGGTTTTCCTTGTTTTATGTCTAGAAGCCACTTATGAGTGCATACATATTATATTTGTCTTTCTGGGTCTGGGTTACCTCACTCGGTATGTTTTTTTTTCTAGATCCATCTATTTGCCTGTACATTTCAAAATGTCACTATTTTTTATGCTCAGTAGTATTCCATTGTGCAAATGTACCACATATTCTTAATCCATTTTGTGGTTGATGGGCATCTAGATTGTTTCCAGATTCTTGCTATTATGAATAATGCTGATATGAACATAGTCCTTGTGGTATGAATGAGTATCCTTTGGCTATATACCCAAAAGTAGTGTTGCTGTGTCTTGAGGAAGGTTGTATCCTGATTTTCTGAGAAACAGCCATACCAACTTCCAAAGCAGCTATAGACGTTTGCACTCCCACCAACAATGGGGGAATGCTCCCTTCACCCCACATCCTCTCCAGCTAAGCTGTCATCAGTGTTTTTGAACTTGCCCATTCTGACAGGTGTAAGATGGAATCTCAGAGTTGTTTTAACCAGTTTGTTCATTTTCTCCATATCTATTCAATATAGTTCTTGAAGTCATAGCTAGAGTAATAAAACAACAAAAGGAGATCAAGGGGGTAGAAATTGCAAAAGAAGTCAAACTTTCACTGTTTGCTGATGTATTCATAAGCAACCCCAAAAATTCTACCAGGGAACTCCTACAACTCATAAACACCTTCAGTAAGTAGCAAGATACAAGCTTAACTCAAAAAAAATTCAGCAACCCTCCTTTATACAAATGATAAAGAGGCTGAGAAAGAAATCAGAGAAACATCATCCTTCACAATAGCCACAAAGAACATAAAATATCTTGGGGTAACACTAACCAAGCAAGTGGAAGACCTGTGTGACAAGAACTTTAATTCTCTGAAGAAAGAAATTGAAGAACACACCAGAAAGTGGAAAAATCTCCCATGCTCATGGGTAGGTAGAATTAACATGGTGAAAATGGCAATCTTACAAAGCAAATCTCTAATCAATCAAACTGTGGACTTCAAATGTGTGTGTGTGTGTGTGTGTGTTTAAAGGTTATCAGCTGAGGGAGGAAGAGGAAGCTAATTGCCAGCTTCAGTAAATCCCAGGGAAAGTTCATCCCCAGGCAAGGCAGCAGAAAGTGTGAAATGTCTCTGACTGTGTGCTGTTGCTTATTTTTGGAGAATCTTTTCAAGTTGGAGGCAATAAAGTTTATAGTTTGGAGGTAGGGACAGAGAACTTAAATTGGGAGGATGCCAGCCCTTTGAGGTGGAGAATATGCCCAGAGATAGAGAGATGGCCTGGTGGTAGAAAGATTGCTACATTTGTAGATCCCATGCTTTAGAGTATGTGGGGTAGAGTGTGTGTTGGAGATTGTGGAAAGAATACAGCATATGGCAATTATAATGTAGGTGTCAACCCATCAGAGAAGTAACTCTCTGATGGAGGTTAATCCTGTCCAGGCAAGGCCTGCAGGACCATCAGCTCTGGAAACTGTTGCTCACTTTTGTTAAATCAGCTTGGTGTCTTCCCAGGACCTGCACTGTAGTGTGTAATCTCATGTGATGTGTATATGTAATATCATGATTTCATCTCAATCTTATGGGCACATATATCTGTCGGCGGTCAGTGGGCACTGTGCCCCCTCACCATCTAGTCATAGTCTGACTTCTAAAACCTTGAAACCTTTGTGTTGCTACAGTCAATGGCTCAGCTCCTTATTTGTTTACCCTAGGAATGTGCTTTTGAACCATGAAAGATAACTCTTGTAATTTTTCTTATTGCTCCAATCCCCCTATAAAGAAGAAAGTTTGGAGGCTAGAAGGAGAAGAAGCTAGTAGAAATTAGAATTAGGATAGGAGAATGAGAATAGAAGCAAAATAAAGAGACTTGTTCAGAACAGCATGTGTGAGAGAGAGTGCATTCACACTCAGAGACCCTAAGAAAAACATTCCTTTCACTTGCTGTGGTATCCAATCTGAATCCTGAAGAGGGTCTTGAGGCTGGACTCCAAGAGACCCTTGATATGTATGCTTCTAGACCCTGAGAGGAACTAAAAAAAGAGGGAAAGTGGTGTCCATTGCTGGAAAAAGACTGAGACCAGAAACTTGTAAGAGAGGCCTTTATGAAGACAGTCAAGTCACCAAGGATTCGGACTAGAGGGGCTGGAGGGGTGGAACAGTGGTTCAGGAGTCAGTACCATCATTATGAAGAGCTATAGGATGGAGTGAGGACAGGGACATGAGAGAAAAGGGGTGATGCTAAGAGTCAGGGATGCAGAGTTTGGGGAAGGGGACCATGGCTTCATTGAAAGCATGGAGGGGCAGCCAGATCTGACCACCTTATTAAAGGAGCTCCCTATCAGATTTGTACAACACTGGAATGTGATTGAGGAGGGGGTCTTGGAGTTCTGGGTTCTGTTCACTACACAGGTGAGGAGAAAGGAAGCCAGGGTACACGAGCCTCAGTGGGCGCCAGGTGAATATCAGTGTCAGGACTCTATGCTGTGGTGGAATGAGGTGGGAGGAAGCTCATCCTGAAGCACTTAGAACCCTGGATGCCCTCTTTGAATAAATGAGGAAAATGTCTGGCTACTATAATCTATGAAATTATGAAAGTGAAATTGTGTACATTTGATAATTAGATGTGATGTGAAATGAATACGGACAAGCACAGCTGAAATTTGCCATGACCTGTAACAATGAGTGTGAATTCAAGTGGAACATATTTAATTTAATTGTGTGTGTACTTGTTCATGTATGCATGGATTCATGGGTATAGGTATGTATGCACGCACATGTAGAGGTCCTAGATCAACATTAGCTGCCATCAACAATTATTCCCCATCTTAATTTTTGAGTCAGAGTCCCTCATTGGCCCTGGAGCTTGCTACTTCGGCTACACAGGCTGGAAAGTGACCATCAGAAATCATCCTGTCTCCAACTCCCCGAGATTCTATTCCAAAGCAGAATACCATGTCTAGCTTTTCACATGGCTTCTGGACTGCGAAATTATGTCCTCCTCCTTATGTGGCAAGTTCCTTACTAACTGAGTCATCACCCCAGGTCCCTTAATTTAACCCTCACTAAATATAATTGAAACACAAACTCATATGTGATGAAAAGCTTCAAGACATGTTATTTGCTGTATTTTAAGCTAACATAAACTGTCAAATATATGAAGTGATTTCAGAAGTCATTTGGAGAATTTTTCTCATAATTGACCACGAAACGTTTTTCTTTTTCTTTCTTTTTTGTTTTTTGTTTTTGATAAACACTTAACTCGCCTACTTCAAAATAAAGTTGTATGTGGAGCTGATAAAGAAGTCTTGTCATCAATGCATCTTTGTGTACAGGATTTTATTTCCTTCATGCCAATAACATCCTATTGCAAGCTCAGGGCTGTGTTCACTTTCAGAATTTGACACAGACAGAACATTTTAAGAATCATTTCTTGCTTAAATACAGCTCAAATGCAACCCTTAAAATATTATTTATGATAAGCTGCAAAGTTTGTGTTGTTCACCTAATCTAGTACTGCATGAAAGATGGTCAAACATAAACCCAAGTTGAGTCCAACTTTCATATTATTACGAGAGGAAGTATTTCAAGTGATCTAATAATATTTTAATAAACCTTAGTGCATAAAGCCTTTTTTTAAAAAAAAGAAAAACTGTATGTGATTAGAGAGGTGCTCTTAGAAATGAAGTGTCCATTAGAAATAAGAAAAAAAATGCCTGAAACAGCCTAAAATATGGTCTGCATTAAATTTAAACACTCCAGGCCTGCAAGTCGCTCTGGATTCCAGCCATGGTACTCGTCCCCACTGGCTCTAATAAAGGTAATTGCTGACAAGGCTGGCCCTGAACCCTCCCTGAAAGACAGAGAGGATGATTTTTCATTAGCCTCATTTGGACTTTTGATGAAGCTGAACACATGATCTGTTTTGTGTCCTA